>ML804938.1:29030-70776 GCA_009831015.1 Picea engelmannii | reverse complement strand
AGTTCATTTATGTCCCTACGCATTTCTTCACCTTCATCAAGAGTCCAAGTAGGATTTTCTGGAGGCTTATTTGGTGTAGAAGTTCCCTTTTTGGGTGGCATGTTGGCCAAGTATCACTTTTGAACCTTGATTTTGCGGTGGTTTTGGTAGACAATATTTCTTCTATTGTATCTCCCAAGTTTTATCCCTTCTAGGTATGAAACTTTATTTTATGTATTTATTTGATATTTATTCTCTGCAATGCCACATGTCTGATCAAAATTGGATGTGCCAAGTGGAATTTACGGTAACTTCCCCACAACTTTCCGATTTTTGGCCTTTCTAGGAGATCTCACTTGTATAGTGTGCCCTGCACAAAATAATTGATATAAAATTCTAAAACTCACACCAGAAATACTAGAGTCTGTCCATGATCCAATGAAACCAGTCCCATGCAATTTGGATACTCTAGGAAGAAGTTATGATTGTTTTACCTAGAACACCTTCTTGAGACTAGTCAATAGGACTAATCAGATACCCTATCTTATACAGGGTGTATCTACAAATTTAAGATGACCCAGATGCTAAAATTTTTACCAAAGATACCTTACTAATTTTTGTAAATATCCTCTAGAGTTCATTGTCTAAAACATTACAGAAACGTTTTTATAGAGAAAATTCCGCAATGACTCAGTTTAGGATGTTTCCAGAACCCTATCTTGTAGAGGCTATATCTCTGAAAGTATAAGGCCTCATGAGCTGAATTTTTAACCCAACGTACCTTGATCCATATACTAAATATACTCCAATCCGTTCCATCTGAAACATTGTAGAAAAATAGTTTTAGCGAAAATTCCAAGGTGTCTTAGATGTAGTAGCGAAACCCCAAGACCTTGAGCTCTAATACCATATGTTAAGAACCAAATATCAATATAGCATAGAAAATCCTCAGAAAAAGTACTCAATGCCTTGAACAAGAGATAATTTCAGATAATAATCCTATTCGAGGGGGCAACCTCCTTTTACCCCACTTAAATGTTCAAGTACAAGATGATTCAAAATGAAAATGTCTCCTTGGTATATATAGGAGACCAAGAGGTATAATTACAACTAATGGCCTAAAACCGACATAAATAAAATAACATTACTAATATAATATGCCCCAATTAAGGGTTAATGAGCTAATATTAAGGGTTAACACGATCTGTTCTTTTGTTCTTCAATCAAATGTGCGATCCTTCTAGTTATGAATTATTTTAACTCTTGCTGCTTCTGCTCTAAGACGTCTTCTTCTTCCTTCCTTATGGCTTGATCTCTTTCAATCCAAGGTTTCCCTAGTAACATAGTAAATGGTGTGTTGTCCTCAATAAATTTAATAATATCAAAATCTTCTTCTATCGAAGCTCTATTGGAAGTCATAGGTAGCTCGGTAAGTCTTCCACATAGGATTATCAATTTTCCTCTAAATAATTCCATTCCTCCCAGTGAAGGAATCATAGCAGGCTTTCCTAAAAGTTTCCAAGTTCTTTTTGTCATAATATTCACTTGTGTTTCCTCATACAGAACATAGTCAACGTCGAAGTCTCCTATTCTTGCTTCAATGCATTCTTTTTCTTTGAAGATCTCTGATAATATGACATGGCAGTGGTCATTCAAGGTTTGTTTCATATGTAGCAATAGTTTTTCTGATTCTTTTTGGGGTTCTGCCATAATCTTAGTTTATGGATCTTCCCTAGGGTTTTCTTGTCTCATGTTCATTTATTCAAGCTTAGCAATCATTCTAGAACAATCCAATACTTCATGGTCCATAGCTTTGCAAAAAAGACAATTGGGTCTTCTCCCAGGGCATTCCTTAGCGAGATGTCCCGGTTTTCTGCAACTATAATAGAGGGTTAATCCTCTCTTTCTTTTAAATGATCCCCAGAATTTCCTATACTGCGTGCTAGGATCATGGTAGCTAACCTGTAAACATTTCTTTCTAGGATTCTTCATCCACTTGTTAGTCCAAATATTCTTTCTATGCATAGGTATAACATATCTTTCACTATTCTTATTAGATCTACTCATATCAAATCTTCTTTCATCTATTAATACCCTAGTTTTCAAGCTATGATAGAATCTATCAAACATACCTAGATCCATACTGTTGAAACAAAACTTTCCACTTATCTTACTTCTACAGAGCACAAAGCTTTCGGATCTATATTGTTTCAATATTCTTACCTTTATCAGAGCACAAAGCTTTCAGATCTTACCTCTTTTCTTCAGATCAAACTTCTTTTCCTTAGCACAGAGCTTGTCAAACTAAGTAGAGTACTTCTCACCAGAGCAATAGATCTATGCACAATGATTTCACAATTTCAGGTTGTATCTTTGCACAAAGCTTCTTCTTTCTCAGTTCCCAACAATCATAGTTTCAGGTCTCGGCAACAGAACCATTTGTTGGCATAGGGGCAGACCCAGGATTCAACGCTACAACAACACACCAACAAAACCCTAACTACTGGCCCTTTTGGAAACACTTGCAAAGCAGATGAAGTCTCACCTGAGGTAGAGGCAGGGGTGGTTGCAGGACTCAGGTGTCTGCAACCTTAGTTGGGACACAGATCTATGATTATAATACTTAATAGAGTACTTAGAACCGTCAGTTCATTATTATTTACCCAATATCTACTTCACAGATAAAACAGAACATCGTAGCATTCACCCAGATCTAATATATCTAAGCACTTAGCATAAAGAAATAGATTATATTTAGCATATTCGAGCACTAAGCAAGTTCACATAGGTCAGATCTAGCATCCAGGGTCATCATAAGCACAAAGCATAAACAAATTTGTCTATTTATATCAAATCAATTAGCAAGTAAAGTAAGACATAAACACATCATAACATCACACAGAGTAGAATAACAAAGTATTTATGTGGTTCACCCCCACCCTGTGGCTATGTCCACCAACTCTTCTTCTTTATTAGCTTCAATCAGTCATCTATATGCATAGAGCCACAAAAACCCTACTCCGCATAGGATAGGAGATCTGTGCGCACCTCGCCAGATCCTTCTTCCCCAAGATAGGTCTAGCACAAAGCCTTTCACAGTCTATTACATCCACTTTCACTTAGGTCTACAAGTTTCTCACAATATGCACAGAGAATCTACAAACCATACTTTCACTTAGCACTTAGCTTATCGGCCTGATACTTATGTCACCTAGCTACTTATTTATACTTTACAAAATAGGCCTAAACATGGGTAAACCCATGGGCCAACATTCCCATACCCGTTACATATTCCCAAATCCCAAAAAGGTCCCAAAAAGGGGCCGAGATCCCACGATCTCTACTTCATCTTGCGCTCTATCTTCGACAGGTTGTCAAAGTCCCAAAATAGGTCAAACTTGACCAAGGATCTCCCAAAACTTGGTAAAGGGCCAACAATGTTGAAATCATGTTGCTTGAGCTTGTGATTCATCGTTGAAGAGTAGCCACGACTTGCTGGGGGGCCCACCAGTGTTCTGGGTGAATATTTAGTCAATTAGCTTATGAATTCATACAGTGTAATCGTCATTTCTTTTATTTCCTGTACATTAGTTTTATTGTGTTTATTTACTGTGTAAATTGTTGTTCATAATTTAATTGCTTTAGTTAAGTTTTGCAGGTTATTATGAAGGCTAGTGTTAATATGCAATGACATTTTAATTAGCAGGAACCAACTTGCAAGTTTGGATACTAACCCCTGTATGTAATTAGATGGTATTAGATTTTTCATACACTGAAATAATGTTGATTAAGGTTGGTTGTCATTGATGTCAACCCTTGAAGAAATCCCCACAGCACAAAGGTTTGGGTAATGGACCCAAGATTGTTTGATGTAAAGATGATTCATTATTGTCTTGTCATGGTTGATAAGAAGTAAAGATGGATGAACTAGAAAGTGGCCCCCTTATGGTGAAAGCCCTCATGGGAAGATGCTTTGCGGAGTAAGAGAACCCATGCTTAAGTGTGGAATAATGAGAAGAAGGACAATGAATTTTTTAGGTAAACTATCCTAGATGGATATTTCTTTTCATTCCATTTTCAGTGGTATGTGGAACGTCACATAACTCCTCATGGTTAGAGAGTTATGGCCATGAGAAGTTGGAGACCCCAGGTTTGTGTAATGGACCCAATTTTGTTTGATGGATAACGGTATGAGTTGTGATATATTTTCAGATAATACTATTCTATATGGATAGTACATGTCATTCCATTTCTGTTGGTATGTGGAACGTCACATAACTTCTCATGGTTTGAGAGTTATGGCCTTACGAAGTTGGAGGACCCTCATATGTCATCTAGAAGCCCCAAAAGGTCAAAGTAGTCAAAGTGGTTTAAGAGATTTTAAAAGGTAAATAATAAAGTGAAGTAATGAGTGTATTATAATTCAAAGTGAATACAAAATAAATTATTTCAATAATAAATTTAATGGAGAAATTAGAAGTGGGTCAACCCTAAAATAAGGAAAGTGGGGCCAAGTGACCTAGAATATGTTTTTAAGGAAGCTACTTGGAGAGTATAAATAAGAGGCAAGGCTCTCTCATTTTAATTACACTTGAGAATATTGAATACCTATAGGTTTCTGAGGTAACCAAAGGATATCTAAGCCGAAATTTTGAGGAAAGTGAAGAAAAGAAGGCTGAAATGCAAGGAAGGATAAATTCTTTTGATGGTGCTTTCTAAGGTATGTTATTTATAGGTCATCTCACCATTTTCCCTATAACTTTTTTTCTATAATGATTCTGATAGTGAAATTGCTTTTCCATTGAGAAAAAATATCCAAGTATCTGTGGTAAAAAATTCATCTTGTAGGTCGTTGTATTTTGGGAGTTACACTCCGTGGAAAATAGGGTTTGTGGCTAGTCCTAAAACTAGTCAAAAACATGCTTTTCGGGTAAAAACGTCATAACTTCTTCATAACAGATCCAAATTCAGTGAAACAAAATGTTTTGGTTAGGATATATTATTTAGTATGCTCTTTAACAGTTTTAGATAATTTCAACAAATATTCAGTGCGGGGCACTCTCTACACGGTCTCTCTCTAGAATAAGCCAGAATTCAACAAGGTATGTCATTTTTGCTATAACGCCTTTTGTGAGAGGTTCCAAGTAGTGACACTAGGAGGAATTGCACAAAAAACAATAAAGAACATTGTGTATCAGTTTTAGATCTTTATACATTACAGGTACAAAGTTATGATTACTTCTAGTTAGGGTTGTTGACTAATCCAAAACTAAGCATGTGAGAGTAAAGAAAAGTTTGATGAAAATGCTAGTCTCTTATTGTTAAAGTTAAGGAAGGTTTGTAGGAATGTGATCATATCCACCAGGTTTGTTACAGAGCTACAAATCAGATTTGGTTGATGAAATTTATGAGGCCTTTTGGTTGAGGTACATGTTGAGTACATGGTTGAGACAAGTAGTTGATGAGTTGGCACATACATGAGGTGTATAGTTGATGATGTTGGTACATATTGATGAGTCGTATTTGATGAGTAGTTGACACATGATTGGTACATACTTGGTACATGGTTGGATGCACTTGTTTATGGTACAGGTTGATTACAGGTTGTTTGGTACAGGTTGGTGCATGGTTGATGCACTTGTTTATGGTACAGGTTGATTACAGGTTGGTTGGTAGAGGTTGGTGCATGGTTGATGCACTTGTTTATGGTATAGGTTGATTAGAGGTTGAGGTACAGGTTGGTGCATGGTTGATGCACTTGTTTATGGTACAGGTTGATTACAGGTTGAGGTATAGGTTGATGCACTTGTTTATGGTACATGTTGATGCATGGTACAGGTTGATTGGTACAGGTTTACAGTGGTATATCTCACAGTGATAGTGTGACAGTGGTTCCATCATTCTACTTCTATTTCAGGGCAGTTGGACAGGGCAAGGACAGGTGGTTGTAGCCACCTTCCGGTTGTAGCTGAATAACATAGGGAGTTGTAGCCTCCTTCTGGTTGTAGCCAGAGAATTGGGGACTTGGAGCTTCCCTCAGGTTGTAGCCTGAGAAACTAGGGGGTTGGAGCCTCCTTCCAGTTGCAGCTAGAAAACAAAGGAATTTGGTACTTCCAATGAATGTAATTCATCAAGACATATAAGAAAAAGAATTCTGTGGTTTTCTCCCGCTTTGGGTTTCCACGTAAAACACCGGTGTACTATGTATGTGTATGACGGTTCATTTTTTCATTGTTTATTTAATCTGTAGTTATTGGATGGTAATGCTACATTGATATAACACTTGGATGATATGGTTGAAAAGGATTAAATTTTTCTATTACTGATTCACCCCCCCTTTCAGTAATCCAACAAATAGAGTTTAAAAACAAAGTTAAAACATAGTATTTAGTTCATGGTTTCTTTGGCAAGTTTTGGTGGATGGATAGTTGTTAGTTGTTAGTTTTCATTTCTAGTTTGCTTATCTAATTGCTATTTAGTTTTTCTTATTTAGTTGTTATGTAGTTTGGTTATTTATTTTCTTGTCATATGCTGAAATAGAATTAGGATTTAAGTTATGTCCTTATGAGTATTTTCCATTTGCAATTTAAATTGTTAAAATAGGATTAGTTTAATTTATTTCATGCAATTTCCTTTCTAGATCTAGGTTGCAATTTTAATTCGAAGTTTGATTATTGAGTTTAGTTTTCAGTTATGAATCTTTAAGTAGTATGAATTTGCTTACACTAGCATAGAATGCAATTGAATTTAATAGAATAGTGTTTCCATATTGTTGATGATTAGTGCATAGATCGAATAATCACATAGATATGCAGGGTAGTTGATGTTACTTCTATAATGGCTAAATTATCACTAGATTGCTTAATTCATACTTTTCACTTTGCTATCGAAGTCAATATTGAGTTTATCCCTCTCGATAATTGTTAAATGCCATCGTGATATTATAAGACACCAGAGACATAACCATCAACACTATATTTGAGTTTTCTTGATTTTATAGATTAGAGAATGTTTTTTTTTCTTTGTTAGATTAAATAATAGTTTTCTTATCATAGATTAAAGAGTAGTTGTTGATTACCTTTATGGTCATGATGCTTTGAATTTAGTAGATTAAGATTTCCTTTCGTAATTTAGAAGTAATAGAGTTCACTTGCTTATTAATTTGATTAGTTGCTTATTGAGTAATTTTGATTAGTTTACTTGTTGTAGAAGTTATCATAGGTTAGTTAGTTGTTTGCTTGTTTAAGTACTTGCTTCTATAGGGTAGTTGTTTTTCTATTTACTTGTTTTAATAGGATAGTTTCTTATTGAATTTGAGTAGGTTAATTAAAATAGTTTTTTGTTGTTATTTCTTATTAGGTAGATTGAATAAATAGTTTGTTTTTTCTTATTGTCATGATTAAGTTAGTTTGCTTTAAGTAGGATTTTCGTTTGCTTTCTTAGGACTATCCATCGATTCTTTGTTCAAAAGTTACTTAGGGTAAATAGTTTAAGTTTCTTAGTAGGGTTTGATCATTAATAGTCTTTGCTTAAGCAAATTATCCCTTATATATCCCATTTCCTTAGTTAGAATATACTACCTCTAGCCTTTCTGCCTTTGCACATATAGTTCTACAACTCTAAGTTTACTTACCCCGGGTTGACAATTTAATTGAGGGTTTTTAGTGTGTTTTTAGTGCATATAGAATACCCATCAGAGGGGTTCATGATTGTTTGTCATTGTTGTCATTGTTGTTATGGTAATAGGAATATTGAGAGATAGAAGTGTTTGTATTCCAGATCTTCAGCTGGGTGCAAAGATCAAACCTGCAACTGGGTGCACAAGGAGGGGAAGTAGACAAGAAGAGAGAGAAGAATCTGTAACTAAGTGTGCAGATAGAACTGTATGTTTTCATCTATTATATCAAGAAACACAGTTCTATGGATGTAGCCCTAGGGAGAGGGTGAACCACGCAAATCTTGTTGTTCTTTGTGTGGTTGATACTATTTTACGTGTTATCTGTTATATTGTTATTGCATTGTTGTTTCCCTATTAAAGGTAGGAGATATAAGCTAACTTGTGAAGCTAAGTGTAAGACAATTAAATAATCTCTAGGTTACATTGCATGGTTGTTCTAGAATCATTTTTCATTTCCTCTGGTTGTAGACACATGTGTCCTACAATCCCCTATTTCTACTTCACATGAGACTTCATTTTCTTCGCAAGTGTTTCCGAACTGGCCAATAGTTAGGGTTTGTTGGTGCGCTATTAGAGTTGAGCCCTGGGTCTGCCCTTGTGCCAAAAGGTAGCCAAGACAATTGAAGTTGTTGGAGTTGATGTTAGGGATGCTTCCTTTGGACGACAAACTCGAAGCCAAAATCAACGTCCCATCATTTCCTTGATGAATACTGTACTTGAAACTTCTGATCATGTTTCCTACTCATATTTTGAAGGATGACCTGAAAGGGAATAGGCAATGCATACATAAATTGATTCTTTTTCAAAGAATCACACTTGAGACTTAGTTCCCCGATTGCAAGGAAATAATATTTTGAAGTGTCAATGGGTCTATCAAACCAAATTTACCTTTGAAAGTGTTTTTGAGAGACATGAATCGCGTCTAGTTGTGAAGGTATTCTCTCAACAAGAAGGAATCAACTACATTGATACCTTTTCCCATGTTGCAAAGATGAACTCTGTTCGACTGATTCTTTCCCATACTGATGGTTTTGAATGGAAAATACATCAAATGGATGTGAATAACACCTTTCTTCATGGATACCAATCTGAAGATTTTTTTATGGAATAACCACGTAGTTTTGTGACAGATTCTAACCTAGTTTTTCGACTCAAGAAGTATCTTTATGGTTTGAAGCAAGCTCCCAAATCTTGGTATGCTAATATCGATGGTTTCTTTCTTAGACTTGGTTTCAAATGTTGTGAATATGATCACAACTTGTATGTACTCCATACCAATGGAGATGCCTTGATTATTGATGTATATGTACATGAATTATTCATTATTGGCAATAATATTGTTCTCATCCTTAGATCAAAGAAACAACTTGCTTAGTCCTTTGACATGACAGGTCTTGGTGCTCTGCGTTATTTTTTGGGTCTTCAAGCATTACCACTATGTGATGGATTTTTCATTTCTTGGTCGAAATATGTGATGGATCTATTGACTTGTTTTAAAATGGATGATTACAATCCTTGTGCTACTCTTTTCAGCCTAGAATAAAACTTACCCAAACGTGTCAAACACCCCCAGTCGATGCTACACTTTAGAGACAACTGGTTGAAAGTATTATTTATCTTAATCATAGTCAACCTAACATTTCCTTTTCTATTAGTTTGGTTTCTCGGTTTATGCAGGACCCTAAATAAAGCCACTGGAAAGAAGTCAAATGAATTGTCTGTTATCTCAAGGGTACAACTCATTTTGGTATCAAGAATTGTCAAAGTTCATATTCATTGGTTGACTTCACTCACTTCGACTGGGTTGGAAAAAATGATGATCATAAGTCCAATTCTAGCTATGTGTTTCTCTATAGCACTGGACAGTTGGTGTGGTCATGCAAGAAACATAAGGTAGTCTATTTGTCAACTACGAAACCAAAATATCGTGGCGTCATTCAGGAAGGAATTGAAGTAGTATGGATTCGCCAACTTCTGGGTGAACTTGGCCTTCCTATTCAGACTTCAATTACAATATATTTTGATAACTAGAGTTCTATACATGTTACTGACAATTATGTTTCCCATAGTATTATGAAGCATGTTGATCTCCATGCTCACTATTTGAGACAATTGGTTCATGAGAATGTTGTCTCTCTTGAGAATTTCAGATTAAATGATCAGGTTGTTGATATTTTCACCAAACATGTTAAGCCCTAATTTGTGGCACATTACCCATTAATTGGGGCATATTACATTAGTATTTTTATTTTATTTATGTCGGCTTGGGTCCATTAGTTGTAATTTTACCTCCTAGTCTCCTATATATACCAAGGAGATCTTTTCATTTGGAATCATCTTGTAATTGTGAATTCAAATGATGTATAAGGAGGTTTCCCCATCTAAGAGGTTTATTATATGAATCTCTCTCTTTCAAGGTGTTGAGTACTTATTCTGAGGTTTTATGCTATTTTGATATTTGGTTCTTAACATTTGGTTTTAGAGTTAGATAATCCTCGGGACTAGCTTCTTCAAAACAAGTCTTCTTGGAATTTTCGCTACAATTTTTTTTTTTCTCGAAGGTTTTAGAATCCATAATTTCTATGGTGTAGAGGAGACATATAGAGATAAATTGGGTCCACATATAATATCTTGGTTCTTTAAATTTTTGGAGATACATTATGTTCTAGTTAAGGTTTTTTACTAGTCCCGAAAAGAGTATGAAACAAGTCTTCTTGTAATTTTCGCTCCCATTTTTTTTAGGATTGGTTTCTATTTCTAAAATTTTTACAATATGGAGGAATAGTGAATTATCTTGTGTACACATTTAATCCCTTGATTCATTGTACTCTGAAAGTTATTCCCTGAGGAAATTAGGGTTTTTGGTTGGTCCAGATTCAGTCTAAAACAAATGTTCTTGGGAAAACTATTATATCTGAAGCTACATAACTCCAAATTTAGCTAGACCTGTTCCATTGGTTAGGGTATGGACCAAAGTTATAATTTTACTAATTTAAAGTTCTGAAGTGAATACAATGACACATGGCAGTACATACAAGTTCGGTCTCCTGAAAGGTGAAACAATCAACAGATCTTGGGAAAGTTATCATAAAATTCTATTGGAGAATCCAATCTTGGTATAACTTGTGGGGTTGGAAAGAAGACACATCAAGATACCCCAGGTAGAAATTTTAGACTCAGAAGGGTTGAAATTGCAGAGCTACAGCAGAAGAAAGGTCAACTAGCAGAACAATCTCCAAATCAAGGTTCTAAAAGGTGCGTTTGTTTTTTGGAAATTTTCATATCTTTTGACTAGAATATCCAATTGGGGTGATTCAAAAAGTGGGATAAAAGGAGCATCACATAAATTTGGGGGAATCTTATGGTTTTTTAGGTTCAGATGTATTTCAATGTCTTTAAATGTAGGATTTGTCGTTACTTGTTAGTGCTACAACCCGAGGAATCTATGGTTCTTCCACATACCTAGAGTATATCAGAAGGCCCCTTTTGAACGGTTGCATATTAGACAACACTACTAAATATTTGATCTCCCACCTACCTGGAATATATCGGGAGACCTCCTAGAATCTTGAGACCAACCAAGTAAACCGTTTGGTCGTCTTGTTTCTATAGTACAGTGAGAACAACACTCGAGGAGATCACTCTCTAGTACCTAGGTAGTCGAATAGTACGACTAAGGGCATGGTAAATCCTTCTTAGTTAGTGCCCTACAATATTGGATCGAGTACTATTGTTGGACCCCTCATGTATATTAGAGAGCTATAGCACCTGCCAC
This sequence comes from Picea engelmannii, assembly GCA_009831015.1. NCBI lineage: Eukaryota > Viridiplantae > Streptophyta > Pinopsida > Pinales > Pinaceae > Picea > Picea engelmannii. The sequence continues at coordinate 59,344 of ML804938.1, read as the reverse complement.
TCCCTTGTTTGTGAGGACCTATGCCTAGGCCAATTAGGAATTCCTACCTTGCAGTGATACTTGGCCAACATGCCACCAAAAAAGGGAACTTCTACACCAAATAATCCCTCAGATAGTCCTACTTGGACTCTTGATGAAGGTGAATAAATGCACAAGGACATAAATGATTTACAAAAAAGGCAGTAACAAAAGATGAACTTCAAAGGATGATTGATTCAACTGATGCTAAGTTGGAAGCGATGGTGGATACTAAGATGGATGGATTAAAAGAGGAGATCATGGAAGGGTTGAAAAAGTTGCTAATAGAGAGGCCACATGAAAGTGACAATGTATCCCATAAAATTCATTATGAGGACACAAGGAATATGAATCAAGACTAGAGAACTCCATCTTTGGGTTGAAGACCAACCACTTTTCTAAGATCGATATGAGAAAGTTTGATGGAAAGGATCCAATCACATGGATACTCCAGATGGAAAATTTCTTTGATCTACATGATGTGCCTCAAACAAAAAAGGTATGAATTGCATCCTTATATTTAGAACCTAATCAATTTGTGTGGTATCGATGGCTTTGTTCTCACAAATCACTTGTCACTTGGAAAATTTTCACGGAATAAATGATATCACACTATGAGGATACAAGGAGCAATAGCTTCTTCAACCAATTGATAAATCTCAAGAAAAAGGGTTCAGTTGCATAGCACATTGAGAACTTCCAAAGATTGAATATAAAGGTAACAAATATTACATATGAGCACCTGATTGATGCCTTCATAGGAACTTTAAAGGATAACATTCAACATCAGGTTCGCCTTTGGGAACCCAAATCATTGGAGAATGCGTTCAAGGTGGCGAGAAATGTTGAAATTAAAAATATGGCTATGGCTACTCGAAGGACCACCCCTAACATCTATTAAGAGAATAATGTTCCTTATTCTAAACCATCTCAACCTACAAGGTTAACACCTCAACAATTGGAGGAAAGAAAAGAAAAAGGTTTATGATTTAATTGTGACAACAAGTACGGTAAGTGACATAAGTGTGGTGAGAAGAAATTATTATACATAGATTGTGAAGAGGAAGGAGAACAAAAAAAAGAATAAGAACCATCTAAAGATGAATATGTAGAAGATATTTCTTCTAAAGAGATGACTCCCACCATATCATGTCATGCATTGGTTGGAATTAGCACTCCTCCCCTCAAGATCGAAGGATATATCAAAAATAAAAAGGTAATAGTTCTAATTGATTCTGGTAGTACTCATATGATCCAGATGGATATCGATGGCCACCCACCTTTTCCAATTGGCTCAAAACAGTTTTCTGACAATTTTGGCAATTTACTATTTTTAGTAGTTTTAACTTTCGGGGCCATTTTGAGGGCCTAAATGAAGGTTTTTCAGGATCGAGCTCCTTGATGATATCTAAAGGAATGATTGAGCCCCCAAAATGAATTTCCTCTACGATACCTTTCCAACGGGCTATCACACACCTAAAACAGAGATCGTATGCAAAAGTTACGACCCCGGGAAGTTGATGTACTAACTTACCCAAACGGGGCCCACATGACTTTTGGCGCTTCATCTTCTAGGGTTAGGTTTTTGGATGTCTAGGGTTTTTGGAATTCTTTCTTATTGTAAAAAGGCCTTCAGAGCCTCATTGTAAGTTTCTTCTTGTGAATGCGTGTTGTCGTCACATCTCTTCTCAGAGATAAGCCACCACCATTCCAGCAAGCTTGTTTCCGCTGCATTTTATAGTTTCACCTTATTTCGTTATTGAATAGAAAACTAGTTTTACTGTATATTTGTTATTTTGTGTTAAGCACATGTTAATAATTTGTATTCGTTCTACTCATAAAATCTGGATCATTAGTATCAGAGCGGTCTTCTCCTTGTCATCTTAATGCATGTCCCCAACAAGGTTGGAGTACAAAGAGTTGGATCTCGAGCTTGTTTCTCTTGAGGAAAGAAGCTCTCGCACACCCAAGTGACCTCCCTTGTTTCTCTTGAGGAAAGAAGATTTTGCGCCCAAGCGACCTCCCATGGTAGGAGAAAATAAAGATGACGGGACAGGAGATCCTTTCAAACTATTGATTCAGGAAGCCCTCACGCAACAGAGGAACGAGATGATGGATAGTTTCGCACAAATCCTTCGATGGCTACCAATAGGTGACACATTTTTTTCGAATGGAGGCACCGCCCCCTTCAAGGTACAAATAAACTTCGATATTTCTATATTTGAAGGTCAGATAGACGCAGATGATGTATACAAGTGGTTGAATCTACTAGAAGGGTATTTTTCTATCCATAACTTTTCGAATAAAGAAAAGATTACTTTTGTTCTCCTCAAAGTCATTCGCCATGTCAAAGATTGGTGGGAAACTTTCTATGAGCAAAAGGAAATAGAGGAAACCTCATTATTTTTAGTTACGACCACCTGGGAATCCTTCAGGGATGTTATTAAGGAACAATACTACCCTATCGGAAGTTATGATGACCTGTATACCAAATGGACCACACTGCGGCAATAAAGAGACCAAGCAGTGCCAGATTTCACAAATATCTTCCATACCTTGCACACCAAGTTGGGTATCAAAGATTCAGACCGACATATGGTTCTCAAGTATCGCGGCGCTCTGCATAGATACATCCAGACTGAAATGGAATTTCTGGACATCTCATCCTTGGGAGTGGCCTACCGATATGCCGTCAAAATCGAGAAGAATCTCAAACAAAATACGTGGCAATTTGGGCCTGGGAACCCCTCACAAAAAAATCTAGGAAAGGGCAGCCCCAACCCACTGAACAAAGGACAGAGAAAATATGGACAGTATCAGGACAACCAGTCCAAGCCGCAAGCAAAGAAGGACACCAGAAAGAAAAAGAAAGATACCGGGAAGTGGTGCGACTTCCATAAGAGCTCTTGGCATAACACTACTGACTGTCGCTCAAAGTAGTCGCTGGTGGCCAAAGTGAAAGCGTATGAATCAGATGTAGATTACGACTCTTAGCCAGAACCAGAAAGGGGAAGACGGATCATTGATGTGGAACCTAGTGCCACCGTTGCTACCACCAAGCTCCAGCCTGGTGAACCAGATGAGCCAGAAGAAGGAGAGCGCCTCTTCCATTCACAGATGTGGGTAAAAGGCACCCCACTGCACTTCATCATTGATAGCCATAGCTAGAAGAACCTCATCTCAGCAGAGGTCGTCAAGTGGTTGGCCTTGCCAACAACGCCGCACCAACAACTGTACACCATTGGATGGCTCCGCCAAGGAAGTGATATCCACGTCAGCCAACAGTGCCAAATGTTGTATGACATCAAGCACTTCAAAGACGAGGTATTGTGTGATGTTTCTCCTCTCGAAGTTTGTGATGTTATTTTGGGCCAACCTTATTTATGGAAATGACATGTTGTATATGAGTCTAGGCCTCGTAGTGTTATTATTACTTTGAACATGAAATTGTACAGGATACCTGAGGCAGTCCCACCTATTGCTATTTCCTTGATATCTGCTAAGAAATGCAGGAAGGTCGTCTCTCAGACGGGGAATTTTGTCTTCTTCGTGATTCACTCTCAGAATAAGCAAAATATCACAGCCACATCTAGGGTCTCTATGACCGACCTCTCCACACAAAAAAAGAAAGTAGATAAGGTCGTGGAAGAATACTCAGATATCTTCTCCTCACCTACAGGGGTACCTTTGCATTTCCAGGTCAAGCAGCCCATCGATCTGACCCTCGGTGCACCGTTACCCAATGGGCCAGTATATCATGACTCTTTGTTAGAGAATGAGGAGATCAAGTGACAGATCCAAGAACTGCTCCACAAGGGGCAGATCTGCCCCAGCTCATCACCTTGAAGGAGCCCAATCGTACTAGTACAGAAGAAAGATGGAACCTAGCGACTCTGTATTGATTATTTGGCTCTGAATAAAAATATAGTCAGAAACCAGTACCCAATTCCCTGAATCGATGACCTCCTTGATCAATTCACGGGGGGCAAATACTTTAGTAAGATTGATCTGAAGTCTGGCTACCACCATGTCCCGATAGAACAGATAGATGTATGGAAGACCGCCTTCAAGTCAAAGGAATGACTTTTTGAATGGTTGGTCATGCCCTTTGGTTTGACAAATGCTCTAGCCACTTTCATGAGGATGATGGATGATATCCCGTGACCATTCACCAATACTTTTGTAGTGGTTTATCTGGATGACATTCTAATTTACAAAAAGACTTGGGCCAAACACTTGCATTATATTCAGAAGGTTATGTGCACCCTGCGGCAGCACAAGCTATATGCCAACTTGGAAAAATACTCCTTCGGCATGGAGAGGGTCCATTACCTGGGCTACATCATTGATCAGCATGGCGTACATGTGGATCCAACCAAGATCCAAGTCATCCGTGAGTGGCCATCCCCAACAACACTCACTGAGCTTCGGAGCTTCTTGGGCCTTGCCAATTTCTACCGCAAGTTCATGTTTGGTTTCTCCCATATTGCATGGGCCCTCAGCCAAATAAATAGGGGTGGTGGTAAGGCAAAATTTATGTGGGGCCGGTCCCAACAATAAGCGTTCGATGATTTGAAGAAACTCTTGTGCTCAACCCTAGTACTTTCACTACCAGACCTGCAACATCCTTTTGAGATCAAGATAGATGCTTCAGACTATGTTGTGGGCACCGTTCTCACTTAACACAACCACCCCGTGGCCTATCATAGTGAGACACTATCAGATACTGTCTGTAAGTACCCTACTTACGAAAAGAAATGTACTCCATTATGGAAGCATGCCACCAGTGGAGACATTACATTCTTGGGAAGGAGACAGTCATCCACACTGACCATAAGCCACTGCAGTTCATGCAGACACAGGGAAAATTGCAGAATGACCACCATCAAAAGTGTTCCACATACTTGCAACAATTCCACCTCAACATCAAGTATAAAATAGGAAGCACCAATCACGTTGTTGATTGCCTCAATAGAACGCTAGTCACGACACTCACCACGATGCTGGGCTCTTGCGGCCATGAGACATCTGGATGGCCCCAACTCTATGAGATAGACACTGACTTCGCCACCACCTACCAAATGTTGGGTGCAAACGTAGTGGTCTTCAGGATGGGTTGTTGTGTAGTCTGGGCCATATATGTGTTCCATCAAGTGAGCGAGCGAAGCTGATCTAGGAATCCCACTACAGTCGGGTGGCAAGACACTTCGGCGTTGAAAATATAGTGGTGATGCTACAGAAACATTTCTACTAGCCGAAACTTCGACAGGAGGTCAACAAGTATATCAGGTCTTGCACTACCTGCGCTATTGTCAAACCGACCACTAAGAAACAGGGCTTGTACACCCCTCTTCCTACTCCTGACAGACCATGGGAATCCATCTCAATGGACTACATGTCAGACCTCACGTCCACCAAGCAGGGAAATGACTGTGTTTTTGTGGTTGTTGATCGCTTTTCTAAGATGGCGATTCTGGTTGCCTGGAAGAAGAGCATCACAATAGAGGCCACTGCCAAGATATTCTTTGAACGAGTCTGGGTACATTTTGGAATCCCACAAACCATTGTCTCAGATTGGGATAGTCGATTTCTCATCACATTCTGGTCGAGCCTCTGGTCACTGTTGGACACCAAGATCACCAAGCTCACCAAATCCATGGCCTTCCACCACGAGACAGATGGCCAAACCGAGGTTGTAAATCGAATGATTGTGCATATCCTTTGCATGTATAATTCAAAGCACCCTCACACATGGGATGAGAGCCTTCCCTATGTCCAGCATAGCTACAACTGAGCCCTACATAGCTCAACTGGCCATAACCCCTTTCAAGTGGGGTTGGGATTCCAACCATTGGGACCCATAGATGTTGCACTTCGCCTTGCGGTCACCTTGGCCAACTCATCTCCTGCTCCAATTGAAGCTGAAAAATCCACTCGGTTCATTGAGAAGATCTAGCACATCTGCCAACAGGTTTAGGATATCCTACAGAAGTCCAATGACAAGTACAAACAATTCCATGATCAACATCGGGTGCCGCATAAATTTCAAGTGGGCGACAAAGTTTGGTTGCACTTGCAAAAAAGAAGGCCTTACAGGACCCCATCGAAAAATTCGCCCACTCCGTTATGGGCTGTACACTATAGCCAAAGACATGGGGGATAATTCTTTTGAGCTCAACATTCCTCCTTTCCTTGGTCTGCACCCAATTTTCAACGTGGATCTCTTTCGCCCTTATTTCCCACCATTATTGGACACCTTAGAAGTAGCAGAACAACTGACACCAACAGAGCTCACCCCCGACTACCTACAATAGGAATCCAATGATTATGTTGTGGACAAATAGATCAAGGGCACTCGACAACAAAGGATCCAGCTTTATCGAGTCATCAAAGCAGGGCAGCTCCTGCACCAAGGCAAGTGGCTCACCCGGGGCCAAATTCAACAGAAATTTCCTTATCTGATGGGGGATCTCAATGAAATGGAGACCATTGCTTCCTAAGGAGGGAGTATTGATCCATATGGATATCAGTGGTCACCCACCTTTTCCAACTGGCTCAAAACAATTTTCTGACAATTTTGGCAATTTACTATTTTTAGCAGTTTTAACTTTCGGGGCCATTTTGAGGGCCTAAATGAAGGTTTTTTTAGGATAGATCTCCTCAATGATATTCAAAGGAATTATTGAGACCCCAAAATGAATCTCCTCGACGACACCTTTCTAACGGGCTATCACACGCCTAAAACGAAGATCGTATGCAAAAGTTACGACCCCGGGAAGTTGATGTACTAACTTACCCAAACTGAGCCCACATGACTTTTGGCGCTTCATCTCCTAGGATTAGGTTTTTGGGTGTCTAGAGTTTTTGGAATTGTTTTTTATTGTAAAAATGCCTTCAGAGCCTCATTGTAACTTTCTTCTTGTGAATGCACGCTGCCATCACATCTCTTCTCAGAGATAAGCCGCCACCATTTTAGCAAGCTTGTTTCTGTTGCATTTTACAGTTTCAGCTTATTTCGTTATTGAATAGAAAACCAGTTTTACTGTATCTCTGTTATTTTGTGTTAAGCACCTCTTAATAATCTGTATTCATTTCATTCTTCTCATAAAATCTGGATCATCATAATTTCGTTCACTACAAATTAGCCAAAGCTCTCAATTGATTTATATATTCAGCACCAAAGTTTCAAGTAATGATTGAAAATGGAGGAACTATCAACTGCTCATGAAAATTCAATAAGATCAATCTTACTATGGGGGAATATGTAATGAATAGTCCAATTATTGATATACCCATGGGTGGTGTTGATGTCATACTAGGGGTCTAATGGTTACAATCATTTGGAACTGTTCCTTTTAATTTTCATGAAATTTTCGTTGGTAGGAAAGGAATTTGAGTGAAAGTGTATCACAGGAAAACCCAGTAAGGTGGTAAGGTCTAATGGCATGACAAAATTATTGAAAAAGGGGCATCCAGGTGTAATTGTATAACTATTCTCACTATATGTTCAAACATATAAGCCGTATATTCCCCTATATATCCAAGGGATCATTGATAAGAATTCCAAAGTATTTGAAGATATTCCCATAGGTATTCTACCCACTCGCGATCATGATCATGATATTCACTTAATTCCTGGGAGTGCTCCTCCTAACATCAGGCCTTACAGATACCCTTATGCCCAGAAGAGTGAAATTGAGTGTATGGTTGAACAAATGTTAGAGGATGGCATTATTAAACATAGCCAAAATTTTTAGTTTGCACCAGAGGTAATGGTACTCAAGAAAGAGGGCTCATGACATATGTGTCCTGATTATAGAGAGCTCAGCAAGATCACCATTAAAGATAAATTCCACATTCCTATCATTGATGAATTGTTAGATGAACTACATGGATCAATCTACTTCACAAAGTTCGATATTCGTTTAGGGTATCATTAGATTAGAATGAAGGAAGAAGATATCCCAAAAACAACATTGAGAACTCATGAAGGCCATTATGAATTTTTGGTCATGCCTTTTGGCCTTACAAATGCACCTTCCACATTCCAAGGTTTGATGAATTCCATTTTCAATCCCTTCGTTCAAAAATTTGTGTTAGTATTTTTTGATGATATATTAATCTATAGCAAGTCTTGGGAAGATCATGTTTGACATGTTGACAGGGTGCTAAAACTACTAAAGGATCAACAACTATATGCCAAACCATCCAAATGTTTATTTGGGGTGAAGGAGGTAGATTATTTGGGTCATATTGTATCTCATGAAGGTGTCAAGGTAGACCCTAACAATATTAAATCCATGATGGACTATCCTATTCCCAAAACATTGAATAATCTTAGAGGATTTTTGGGCTTGACAGGTTACTACCGCAAGTTTGTTCGTAACTATGGAAGAATAATAGCACCTTTAACTGCATTAACTAAGAAGGATTCATTTTCATGGAATCCAAAGGCAACTCAAGATTTTGAAAAACTTAAAGAGGCAATGTGAAAATCTCTTGACTTGACCACAACAGACTTTACAAAAACCTTTAATGTGGAATGTGATGCCTCGGGAAATGGCATTGGTGCTCTTCTAATGCAATAAGGAAGGCCCCTTGCTTTCTAAAGTCATCCACTCAAGGGACAAGACTTACACAAACCCATTTATGAGAAGGAAATGATAGAAATACTACATGCATTGAATCAATGGCACCCTTACCTAATAGGTAGGCACTTCAAGGTCAAAACAAATCATGACAGTCTTAAATACTTATTGGAACACATACTATCTTCAGAAGAGGAACAAAAATGGGTGACCAAGATGTTGGGTTATGACTTTGAAATCATCTACAAAAAGGGGAAGAAAAATGTTGTGGTAGATGCACTCTCAAGAAATGATGAATATGTTGAGTCATTTCTCTGTGCTATCTCTATCATCCAACCTAATTGGATAACAGAGGCAAGGGATGAATGGAATAATGACGAAGAAGTGCAGACTCTCATTCAAAGGTTGCAGTAGGATTCCAGTGCATCCGATACATTTACATGGAAAAATAATTCACTATGGTACAAAGATCGCTTATATTTATATAAGAACTCCCAATTCAAACAAAAGGTACTTTTGGAATTGCACACCTCTTTGGTAGGAGGGCACTCAAGATTTTTGAAAACCTATTAGAGGGTCAAGAAGAATTTTTTTTGGGATGGGCTTAAAACTGATGTTCAAAGGTTTGTGATAAAATGTTTGGTTTTCCAACAAAATAATGTGGAAACAGTTAATACCCCATGTATTTTACAACCATTAGCCATTCCAAGTCAACGTTGGGAGGATGTTTCCATGGATTTCATCATAAGGTTACCAAATTATGAAGGAAAGTGTCATCATGGTGATTGTTGATAGACTTACCAAGTACGAACACGTTTGTGCACTCTCTCATCCTTTCAAAGCCAATACAGTTTCTACCGCATTCATGGAGATAGTTCAAAAGCTACATGGAAGCCCAAAGATTATTGTAAGTGACATAGATCCCATCTTCACTGGACATTTTTGGACATAATTATTTTCTTGTTTGGGTACTCAATTGGCTCATAGCTCATTTTATCATCCTCAATATGATGGACAGACTTAGATAGTGGACACATGTATGGAATGATACCTTCTTTTCTTTTTCTCTGATAAACAAACACAATGGTTCCAGTAGCTACCCTTGGCATAATGGTTGTATAACACTTCCTTTCATACTACAACAAAAATGACATCATTTATGGTGCTTTATGGATATCACCCACCATCCATCACTTCTTCTCTAAAACAAAAATCTAAGGTAAGCAGTGAAAGATCACATTGAGTATCAAAAACAAGTTCTCAAACTCTTAAAGGACAACCTGACTATGGCACAAAATCGCATGAAACAACAAGCATATCAGCATTGTAGTGAAAGAAGTTTTGAAGTAGGGGATTGGGTATTTTTAGAACTACAACCATACAAATAGATGTCCCTCAAGCAAGATAAGAAGGATAATAAATTATCACCAAAGTACTATGGTCTTTATAAGGTGTTGCAAAATATTGGTACTATGGCATACAAATTGGAGCTTCCTACATCTTCACGAGTACACCATGTTTTCCATGTTTCATTCTTAAATAAGGTTATAGGTGACAAGATCCCACTTCAAACTATATTGCCAAAACTTAACAATAAAGGAAAAATCATATTGGAGCCTGAAGCTATCACCAACACAAGAATTCACCAACAGAGGAATAGATCAATTTCAGAGTATCTCATTAAGTGGAAGAAACTACCTACTGAATATTCCACGTGGGAAGATGAGTATTTTATACAAAAGCATTCAAAACTACTCAAGTGTTAAGGACAACACTTGTTTGAAGGGGAGGGGCATGTTAATCCCTAATCCATGGCACATTACCCCTTAATTAGGGAATATTACATTAATATTGTTATTTTATTTATGTCGGCTTGGGTCCATTAGTTGTAATTGTACCTCCTAGTCTCCTATATATAATAAGGAGAGATTTTCATTTGGATTCTTCTTGTAATTGTGAATTCATATGATGTATAAGGAAGTTTCCCCCTTGAAGGGGCTTATTATCTAAATTTCTCTCTTTGTTAAGGCGTTGCGTACTTATTATGAGGTTTTTATGCTATTTTGATATTTGTTTCTTAACAAAACCTTTAGCTAAATCCATATTTATCAAGCTATGCACAATGCTTGGGCTTCAAGAAGCTTCAATTATGGGGAGGTGTCATAATGACGTAATTTCACCTCTTGAATCTCCAGAGACATGTGCTAATGGGGGGGGGTGTTGGAACATCAAGCATTGATGGTTCATCACACATATAATGGGTTCAGTCGGTCGAGCGTTCGACCCACATCTTGATACAGTCAGTCGGGAAATCGAACTACACACTACACCAATAGGTCGAGTAGTCGACATCCCTGTCGGTTATATAATCGACCAACAGTTGAAGATAGTCAGGTGGTGGATTGAATATCCCAACAATCGACTATGATTTGGACTTCTAGATAGTCGAGTCGAGCATCTTTGTCAAGCCGACTTGACAACGTGGATTTGACATAATCAACTCTAACAATTGACGGTTACATGTGGACAAGATCCTCCATATTCTATGGAAGTTGGTTAGATATCAAGGATATAAATAGCATACCCCTTGGGTCATTATCAATATATCAATCAAGTGATCATGATGATCATGAGATCAAATATGTTGTAATACCCCAGTTTCCCAAATTGTAAATATAATGATATTATTGCTAAAAGACTATGGACAGATCTATTATGTGTGGATTTTGAAAGATGATGAACCTTTGTTAAAGGATGTTATATAAATATTTCCATTATTAATAGAAAAGGAAAATGTTGAATAGATGTTGAAGGGGATTGCCTACATAGGTTATGATGCCATGAGAGGGAATGGTGAGGGGAACTAGTAATAGTTGAGATGACCACTGTTAGGCCAGTACTCTATTAGATTTAAAATGCTCAGACCTAGAATATCTCTCTGTCCCAGATGATTTAATTACCAGTAAATCTGGTGGTTGGGAATTCCTCCTCAAAAATCAGTGAGAGTATGGGCATAGTATCCATATGGAAGTTTCTGAACTAACCCACGAATTGGGGGATTTGACCCATGGAATATTTCTATAGAAGGCAAGAAAAAGAGTAAAAGCGTGGGAAGAGAAGGGGGAAGGACACACACAGTTGAGTGTGCGGATCCAAATCTGAGTGGAAAGTGTGTGGGAAACTTGTCTAGTTCTGAGAAAGAAAAAGAAGTGAAGAAATATGTTTTTTGGGTGTGAGAAGCATTGGCAACTGTCTTCAAATTAAGATGATAAACAAGGCTACAAAATTTTAGTGATTGGATGAGAAATCATGAAATAAATAAGAGGGGAGGGAGTTGAGGGACTGTTGGGAAGTAAAGGGACTCCCTCGTGCTGTATGACAATTGTTGAAGCTCTTTGTGGAAATAGCACCCCCTTTGCTTGGTGGATTGAAGACTTGTCATGCTGAGTTCCTGTAGGTGAAGGAAAGTGGTCTTCATCTTTTCTCTTTTTTTGAGTAGAAATAATTTCCTCTCATGGCATCATACTTTGGATAAGGGGTGGCCAGATGTGAAATCACCAAGAGCAGCTATGCCTATGGTTGGGTGGAAAGTGACACACCCTTCAACAATTTCCAACAATTTCTAAATTTTAGATAAGTGTTTTCTATGCCTTGTAATTCCATGACAAGTTTGTCAAATATTATGGAATTCATGTACTAGTTATTTGAAGATTTTGTCATCTGATTCAAAGAGTGGAATTGTCACTCTAATTATTTGGCTATCTATGAACTTTGAAATAGGATCTGGGAAAACACATTTTGGTGTTGGTATTCTACTTGTCTTTGTTTGAAAGGAAGGATGTTAGTAATTGTTTGTCACTCAAAGTATGAATAGAATGATAACTTTCCATTGATAGTAATTGTGGAAAAACCTCTAATTTTTTTAACAACTAGGTAGTAGGAAATACAATTGTTGATATAAACTTAAAGATTGCCAACTGGCTTTGGCCACTCTATTGGCTTGGAAAATATGCCAGGTTTTAGAACTTTAGAGAATTTGATTTCTCTATTTGAACTTAGGAAATGAACTCAAATATTGAAGAGAGGCATAATATTTAAAATAAATTATAAGGAAAGAAGGAGAAATAAAATTCAAGTTCCCAATTGGAAATAAAAAGAAATTGGGAATTGAACGCATTGTGATTAATTAAGTTTCATGAGTATATGGTAAGAAATGATTTTTTACCATGAATTACATAGTAAATTAATTTCCAAAGGGGAAAGAATTGGAAATAGTAATTATTCCCCGAAAATAACAAAGAAATTTTCATAAAGAGAGGAAGATAGTATTTTTTGGTAAAACTATAGTTTTACCATGGTGGATTTTATTTCCAAGAAATGTAATATCCTGGAAAAAGAATTTAAACAAATAATTTGAATGAATTTATATATGTATTTGTATATTTATATGTTTTCTTAAAAAATGTGAATGAATGGTAAAGATTGGTAATCCTTGGTAAATTTCCAAAGTTTAACAGTTAAATGTCTAAATAAATTGGATTATAAGTTGAGAAAGTTATTTATTGAAATATATGATTTTCAGCCTTGTGCTTGAGAACTGGGAGGTTTGGAATTTATTTCCCTTCTGTACAAGGTATTATAATTATTAACATTTCCTTAGATTATCATCAAAACAATATCCATGAAAAAACTAGCCACCTGTTCTGCCATACATATGGAAACCAGAATAGGTGGTGCACTGTCAAGTTTTTACTAAAGTTTGGTACAAATTGGACTCCCTAAACTATGCAACAACCTATCTACAACCATGGTTGTTCTGAATAGAGAAACATAATAACAGCAAAATAAATTAGACTATGGGCGAACCCAAATTGTTTTCATTATTTGAAGGTCGTGGAGAAAACACATATGATTGGCAACATGTTGGGCACATGTTCTTGGTTGGCTTGCTTGATAGGGTGTCAAATAGAATTTTCATGCATCAATAGAGGGTAGTATGGCGGTGAAGTTTCTTTGTTGCATCCCATCTCATTTCGAAAATTAGTTGCAGATGCTCCTCTAAGAAGCGCCATGTGTTGGACGATGTAGGAGCTGAAGCTACAGGTGGTTGGGAATCACCAATAGGTGGAACCTCTTCTTCCTTCTCCACTATACAATTTTTTTCTTCGACGAGGCATCTTTCCAATTTCAGAGAAAAATCGCCTTCCAGAGAATGATGACAAGAAGTGAGGGGCGTGTTATCACTATAACAATGTTTATATGGAATCCAAGTTTTGGGACTTAGCGAGAGGATAAACTAGAGTGGAGGCGTGATAAACTGGAGGATGGGGCCATATCTAGCAGAAGGAGGCTAAGTCTAGCATAAGTGCAGAGTTGATAGGACCCGGCGGGCCATATATCGCAAGCGCCGTAGATCAATGGTTAGGGATCATTTTGGGCAGAGAACTAGCACAAAGGTTAATTCTTGAAAGTGGGGCGAAAAGAAAATCATGGTTTCAGCTCGGGACCATGTGGCACCACCGGGTTTATTTTGAGGCGATAAGCAGTCTATCCCAAACCACTTTGCCTCATCCCCATAATCAGATGTATATGAAAGGGTGGACCCTTGTCATTATTTTATATTTTTTCAAATCATTGGAACATTGGAAGTTGGCGCGATAGATCCATTCGAACTGAAGCTCAATAGTGCATGAAACTCATGTGTTTTCCGCTCATTCACAGGTATTTTTCATTGCCACCATGAATCCTATCATTTTGTTTGTAGCAGAGAAATATCCCCCACCAAACGAAGAAGCCCTAATTGATAGAGATTTAGATGTGTTCGACACCGAAATAACCGTCTCCCCCGTCTCTGTGTCTAGATCCAATTTGTCAGATAATGTAGGGAAACATATACCCTTTCTCGAAGCAGTCGAGGCCTCCATAGTCCCTTACATCATCGAGGTCACATTCCCTTTCTTAGAATTCATAGGTTGGTGCGCAGAACAATACTCACATGAAGAGAAAGTCGTCTTAAAAAAAATAGGGTATGATGTCATGTGTAGAGTAGATATCCAGTCAATTCAATACATCCTCGTCATACCAGAGTCCCCCTCCGTAGTGTCTGAACTATTTGAAGAATAAAAGATAATCATTGTTTACAAGGAATGTTCCCCCGAGGTAAAAAACCTATTTGTGTAGACAATTGTCAAACCCGAACATATTTCTGAGAGTCTATCATTACCAATGAATGTAAATATCTTGGTTATTGAAGTCCAATGGGCTTGTTCCATACTCAGTTAGATTTTAGGTTTAGACAATGAAAATTATGTAGTTGAGGTCATGTTAGGTTTTCTTTTAACATTTTTCCAGACAGAGTCCAGTCAGTCAGTCCACATCATCTTTGAAGGATTCATAGCTGATAATGTACACAAACATCTAGTGAATTTCTAGTCACTAAGGCACTTCAGGTATTACACATACTTGTTGAAGATGTTTGTGGAGACAAACAATAAAGAGTTCCCTGAAGAGACATTCATTGCAACTGAATGAAAAATAATTACAATGCCCATTTTCATTAATAAGATCATGTCCAAAGTTTACAGCCTGATCTTCAACACCAGCCTACCAAGAGTTCTGGAGGACATGAAAAGTTACTTGCATCCAAATCTAGAAAACAAAGTGGGAGACTGGGTGATGTTCATGCATTCTGCAGTAATTTGGGTATATGGTTGTCAAGAGGCCCCCTATCTCCTTCCTATTTTTCTTACACCCAGAGTCTTTTCCCTGGAGTTCATCAGACAAAGAATCATCTCAGAGATAAAACATTTCCTGAAAATGCACAAGGCATGAAACCTCAAATTTCCTTTCATCATAGGACCCTTTATTGTAAAAACTAGATCATGCTTATCTCAGATCTAGACCAAACTCAAGGAGTTTGGATTTTCACAGCTACAAGGGAGAATATATGATCCACATCAGGTCATATCTAAAGGAAGATCAATGAACAAACATTCCCCTTAAGAACATGAATATGTTGAAGGTTTCAAAAAATTGGCAAATTTAGAAACATGTGCTGATATGGAGACCATCTTGTAGCCTGATCAAACACAACAAGCGGGGCCAACCCCATAGCAGACTTCTCAAAAGATGATACTCCAAGTTACCAAAGTAAGTGTATACACCAAGAGAAGAAGTTCAGAGGCCCTAGGCATCAATAGTCAGCAGGTTGTCCCTAAGAAAATGAAAGTCACACAATTCCCATAGATAGTGGATCTGGAGGAAGAGGAGCCTAAAGAGCAAGTAAGTATGGATATGGTGAAGAGTGGCACCAGAAATGAAGAATCTGGTAAAAGGAGTATGCCTCAAAGTTAAAGCAGCTCAAGATATTTTAGCAACAAAAACCACATTTTTGATAAAGCCCCTAGAGCAGTCTATCAATCTAAATAATATTTGGCAAGGCAATATGTTGAGAAAGGAAACTTGGCCTTGAGCGAAATAAGAGAGTTGATCCCTGAGGTTGAAAATATTTCTCAACACAAGTCTTCTCTGTTCACAGTCAGAGATGTAGAGAAAATGGCACTCAACAAGGCAGTTGTAGATGAGGATAAAGTGTTTGAGGTTAAGTTGCATTATGACAACATCAGTGCCCTAGAAAAGGTGAAATTCCACAGAAACACCAGTGACATGCTGTATGCAGATTACTTGGGTCTGAGCTTGAAGAATTCAAGGCTGAACACTCATGCACTTAAGTTTGAGGGGCAATTGAGACAAGAGAAAACATCCAACAGATCTTGGTAGACTCAAGTCAAGATATTAGAATCTGAAGGCCCCCAGGGAGTGAAATCCTCCTTAGAAGAGAAAGACATGATGATTCAAATATTGAAGAAAAAAAATATGTATGCCACAGAGCATCCACAAACAACAGAAATTGTTTCTCTAGAACAAGAGAAGGAGGCATTTCGACAAGAAACATTGGATTACAAATCCAAAGTATTACAACTGGAGAAAGAAAAGGTAAATTGGTCACAAGGATAGACAAAAGTATCAAATATGGGTGTAGTTGTATCTTGTACTATAGAAACTAGGCTAAGCATTGAAGGACTTGTCCAGGCTATGTCACAAGTTAGCCTTAAGGCAGGAGAAATCAAAATCCTTAAGGTAGATATAGAAAATATGCAACAAGAAATGAAAATAAAGGATGAGAAGATGGCCCAGTTCCAGAAGGAGAATCAAGCTTTGCAGGAAAGAGTAAACAAGCTGAAGACAAGGTTGAAAGGAAAAGGACTGTTGCAGGGAGCTAAACACATTATTTGGGATTCTATTGCTACTGAAGTTGCTAAGTTCAGGGTGTACTTGAACTTCATCAATGATAAATATAGCATGGCCATCACAGCCAGAAGAAGATGCACTATTGTTAATGAGACTTTGGCTAAGAAGCCATTAGAATGGGTCCAAAGTACTATAAATTTCTGAATTCCATCCCTACTACATAACTTCAGACCATTGGGGTCAAAGATAGAACCAAATTGATCATTTGGGCCAGAGGGGTCATTGACAAGCATAACTTGCTTAAGTCAATTCAAACCAAATCCATACAGATGCAACAGAGTATACAAGAATTCAAGGATTTGTTTGAAGAGTTGTTCATCAAAGGCCTCCCACCATTTTGGGATGGAAAAGGGAAATTATATGATCAGGAAAAGTATAACTCTCACCTCGCCCAATGCATAATGGATCACTCTAATTTTGAAACCTTGGAGGAAAACTTGAAAGGAGCCACCCTAGTAGAATGTTTTGCCACATATTTTGAGATCTTGAATCAGTTTAAGATAGTGAATATTGGGCTACCAGCCATGACTTATGCCTCTTGCATTGACCTTAAGATGCTAATCAAGGAAATGATGGACTATGAGATCCCTTCTGACTTGCAGTGGAAGGAGATAGTGTGGATGGGAAAGACAAAATGTAGTTTTCCAGGAACCAACAAATAGCCTCCAAGTGTCACCAAAGTGGCAATTTCAACAGAGGACCAAAGAAGGACAGATGGTGAAGACATAAGTTGAGTAGTCAGAGAAATTGGTCATTAGTTTAAGAAACGCTTTTGATTAATCATTGTAAATCGGTTCACATACCGATACTGTCAGTTGAAATTATTGTAGTCATTTTTAGAAGCTGAAACATTTCAGTTCAGGTATTTTAATCGGTTTCTAATTGAAAGGAACTCAAAATTGTATAAATGATAGAACTTATGAATGTATTAATGTTGACAGAAGTGCAAGGGCAGTTTTTAGTTGTTCTGAACTCAATTGTAATTTTCAGGAGTTGAATGGAATACATATGTAGAAGCTTTTGAAGTTTCTATGAAAATATTCTAATGGTGGTGATATGAGTTTTGTCTATTCTCCTTGTATGTATTTCCTGTGTTCTTTAATTCCATTTGCATTTTCTTATGTTTAAATTGGATAGTTAAAAGATCAGAATTCATCTTGTGATGCTCTCGGCTTAAGCAATTTAAACTGTGTAATTTTCTTCCTAACCAATTCATAATTCATTTCAGTAATGCTCTGATGTAGTTACATGTTTTCTCCTTCTTCTTACACTCTGCATAAATACTATTTATAACTCAGATTCATCGCCTCATTTAGCCTTTATCCTCTATAGAGTTCTACCGACCAGTCATTGTTTTCATTCACTTTCATAATTTCGACTCCATATCCCTAAGTGTCCCTCCCCTTCCTTGCCAACAAATTTATAAAATCTCCCAAAACAAACTAAATCTAGCCATCAATTCCCAAAGAAACATCAAGTGACACGAGAGATCCCTCTCCGATATGAGCAGGCTAGTACCCAGATCTAAAGTTGGTTGAAATAGTTACCTTTGTTGTTTGTTTATCTGTCGAACAAATTTACAGAGTGCTAACATTCTGGCACTGTTGTCGGGGATCGAAAGTGAAATCTTCCTTGGGAAAATAATGACTTAAATCTTCAGATTTGATTCCTGAGGGTGACAGTGAATCAAACACATGATTATATGAGAATATTTTTTCCCTGGCGACTCCATTACCAAGAGACTAGTTGCACCAAGTAGTTTGAACTAGAAATCCTAGCTCCCAAGAGAATTTACACCGGGAGAAACCCAGACCCAGAAGCTGCAATCCCTGTGTCTGATCCTGAAAAGCTTGTACACAAAAGAAAAGAAAGTAAAATAAGCCCAATTTTTCATTTAGATAGATATCTATCATTTCCCAAAGATGGAGTAACATGCATTAAATATCTTGAGTTTGATGTAAAATTTGAGAAAAATCTACTTAGAACTAAATCTGAATCTTGTTTGAACAAGGTCATCTTTGACAAAAAGAGATTCCAAGATTTAATTTTAGTTGCATCTATGAATCCTATAGTGATTCATACTCAGAACCAACAACCACTCCAACCCCTCACAACATCCATGGAAACTATATTTGCTCCTCTTGTACTTCCTGCTCAGTTACATGATTTACCTCGGTAGTATAATCTAAGGATCAAACTGTATGATGCTGAAGGTAGCGTGTCAGCCCAAAAACATCTAGAATGGTTCAATGATTTTATAGACTTGGAAGAAGTAGATTTTGAAGATGCAAAAATGATGTTGTTTGCACAAATTCTTGCAGGAGAAGTGAGGAAGTGGTTTGGAGCTCTTCCAACATCTAGTATCAAAACTTTTGAGGCCTTTGAAACCAGTTTTCTTGCAAAATGGGGTGACAAGAAAAACCCCCTTCAGTTGTTGACTCGGTATAACAACATGAGGAGGTCACCTAATGAAGCAATGCAGGAGTTTTCAGCTAGATTTGTAAAGGTCTATAATTTGATTCCTACTGAGGTAAAACACCCCCTAAAGCTGCTCAACTCAGATATGTTGATTCTTTTGAAAGTGATTGTGCTTTGTTATTAAGGGAACAAATATTTGCTTCATTAGATGATATGATGACTAATGCCATAGAAGTTGAGGTAAATTTAATGGATTCAGGAAAAGATCAAATCTAAATCTGACAGGGACATGAACAAATCTCAAGATAAGGCACAACCTTCAACCTCACAAACATCAGAATAAAGGTTTGAAATGATGATGAAAACCATGGAGAAATTGATGGAGAGGGTGGCCTCAGATAATAATCCTAACACTAGATAAAATGATGATGGTCCACCTAGAAATCAGAGAAGACCAACAATCCCACAAATCAGGCAAAGAGATCAGAGAAATCATTGAAATCAGGGAAATTAGGTAAATCAAGGAAATCAGGGAAATCAGGGGGACCAACAAATAAGGCATCCTTTTCAAAATAATTATGTGAATGAGAATTATGATGGATATTTTGAAGACAACATGAACTGTTGTGATGCTAATGAAACATAAGTTTTTTTTATTAAAGAAGAATATGACCAGTTCATGGATGCAAATGAGATCTTCATGCAAGATGAGGAGGAAAAGTTGTCAGTAGAAAGGGAATATTACCAAGAAGGATTGCAAAATTACATCGTGCAATTCCAGAAACAATATAATCTTCAAAATCATAAAATGCCTGCAAACCCCCCAAAGAGAAATCCTTGAAAAGGAAACCCCACCAAAGAAGCTCAGAGTAACATACCCTCTTCAATTCAACCCAAAAAAGACTCTTCTACAAAAGATATCGTGGACAAAGGAAAGCAAAAGGAAGAGACCCAAAATAAAATACTAGAAGCAAGGAAAGAGATAGTCAAGAAGGAGGTAGAGAAAACCTCCTCTTCCTTTCATTTTGAAAGTGAAATGGCCAAGATTAAAATTTTTGTACCATTCAATGAATTGATCAAGAATAGTGAATATATAAATCAGATCATCAAGATGCTTAAGATGGAACAAACTTATGGCACTTTGAACATAGAAGATGATCACCCGACCATCTTATTTGGCCCACATGTAGAGGAAAATAGTGATGCTGAAGAGATCCCCCTTTCTATGTCAGCCTGAAAATCCATGATATGACTCTGCACAATGCCATGTTGGATTCAAGAGCATCCCATAACCTAATTCCCAAGGTGGTCATGGACCAACTAGGCCTTGACATCAAAAGGCCTTACAAAGACCTGTTCTCTTTTGACGCAAGGAAGGTGAAGTGCCTAGGTCTTATCAAACATCTGGTGGTGTATTTATCTCAAATCCCAACAAATAATATGGTCATGGATGTAGTGGTTGTTGATATTCCTCCCAAGTTTGGCATGTTGTTATCCAGGTCATGGGCTGCAAAATTGAAGGGAACTCTCCAGATGGACATGTCATATGCCACCATCCCTGTATTTGGTCAAGATAGGAGGTTTTATAGAGAGGACTTTCTCAAATATATGGTCAACAAAAAGTCACAGCCGAATAATCATCCCATATACTTTGTGGAAACTGAGTTGGGGTCATCTATTTTCTTCAATGATCTATTTTTTGAAGAGAAAGGGATAGAAATTGATATGGCTGACAAAGATAGATATGATCATCATATTGAGAAGTTTTCAAAGAAGCAGGACAATGAAGAAAATGAGATGTGGAGCATGAGATTTGATGGAGATGTCCGCAGAGAGGGGGCAGAAGTTGGTGTGTGGATTAACCCCCCCATATTGGCTACAAAACTGTGCTCTTATAAGATGACTTTTGATTGCACAAACAATATGGCTGAATATGAAGCATTGGTATTAGGATTGAAATCTTTAAAAGAAATGGGTGCTAAGAATATAGTTGTTCATGGGGAGTCTGAGTTGATCATAAATCGGGTGAATGGAATATATCAAGCAAATCACCCCAGATTAATATCATACAGGAATAAAGTGCTTGACATGCTTGAAGAATTTTCAGAATATAGCCTCTCAACAATTCCAAGGGGTTAGAATTAGATTGTTGATTCCCTTTCCACTTCAGCTTTAGTTTTTAAAATTCCAATCTTTCCTAGTAGGGGATATGAGGTTGAGATCAAACACATACCAATAGTGCTTGATAATATTAAGTACTAGCAGGTTTTTGAAGATAATAAACAAATAGAAAGTTTCCTCAAACTGGAAAATGGATTTGAAAATTTGAACATCGATGAAGAATATTGTGATGAAGAGGTGGATGCAGTTTCTTTCACAAAGGATGGTTACTTCGACAATCAGATTGCAGGTAGAGATATAGTTCAGCTGGAGAGAAACATCATTCCCAAGGGTCTGGTCCCATTGGAGAAACTCTTTGATAATAATGATGTGGCCAGGAGTCGAAAAATTACAGTAAATGAAGGGGATGTTGAAGATTGAAATATTGGAACTCAGGAGGATCCCAAGATCATTAAGCTATCCAAAACACTCAGCCCTAAAGTCAAGTAGAGATATATTAATTTAATGAAATAATTCCTAGATGTTTTTCCCTAGAGCTATGAAGATCTGAAAGTTTATGACACCAGTATAATCCAGCATGTGATCCAATCAAAGAAGATAACAAACCTTTCAAATAGAAATTAAGAAGGATAAACTCTTTGTTTCTTCCCTTGATTGAGAAAGAGGTAAAGAATCTATTTGAAGCCAAGATCATAGTATCCCTAAGGTTTTCTAAATGGGTGGAAAATCTGGTGCCAGTCAGAAAAAGGAGTGGAGAAATCAGGTTGTGTGTGGATTTCATAAATCTGAATAGGTTGTCTCTAAAGGACAACTACCCACTACCTAAGATGGATCAGATTCTATAGAAAGTGGTAGGTTCTTAGAAAATTTCAATGTTGGATGGTTTCTCTGAATACAATCAGATTATGGTGCACCTTGATGATCAAGAAAATACAACATTCACAACACCATGGGGTACATTCATGTATGTCAAGATGCCTTTTGGGCTCATGAATGCAGGGGAAACATTTCAAAGAGATATAGACATAGATTTTGCCGACGAGAAAGACAAATTCATTGTTATCTACCTAGATGATATCACTATGTATTCTATTTCGGATGAGGAACACCTCAAGCATCTAAGAAGGTCATTTCAGAAGTGTAGAAATTTTTGTATCTCGTTGAACCCCAATAAGTCAAATTTCACCATGGAAGAAGGAAAGTTGTTGGGCCACATTATTTCAAAGGAAGGGATAAAGATAGACCCTAGCAGAGTTGAGGGAATCTTGAAAATTGGCATACCCAAAAGTAAAAAAGAGGTGCATTCTTTCCTGGGAAAAGTGAATTTTTTGAGAAGGTTTATCCCTAACTTGGCTGAAATCATAAAGTATATTACTAGCATGCTCAAGAAAAGAAATGAAATAAAGTGAACCCCTGAAGCTAGGAAATTCTTCAAAGACATTAAGGTGGCATTGAACAAGGCTCCAATACTGTCCATTCCTAATTTTGAAAAGGACTTCATATTGTTCTTTGTTGCTTCAGAGCACACAATTGTTGGTGTTTTACTACAGAAGGATGAGCAAATTTTTGAGAATCCCATAACATATTACAACAGGACATTGAAGGATGCTCCCTTGAAGTATGATATCATGGAGAAGCAGTCATATGCACTAGTCAAGGCCTTGAAAGAGTTCATAGTTTACATCTTGCATTCCCATTCTACTGCTTATGTGCCTAGTAGTTCTGTGAAAGACATCTTAACCTAGACTGATCCTGAAGGAAAAAGGGGTAAATGGATAGCTATGATTTTATAATATGACCTTGAGATCAAACCTACAAATTTGATAAAGGGGCAGGGGCTTGCAAATTTGATGGCACAGACTAATTGTGAACTCTTAGGAATAAATTTCATTGTTGACTTGTCAACAGGTGCAAAGGAGGAGAGGGCTCCTCAAATATCCCAAAAATTCCTTGACTCCCCATGGTATGCATATATCATTTATGTGTTGATAAATTTGCAGGCTCCTCCTAATTTGAGTAAAATGAAGGCCAGATTCTTAAAGTTGAAAGAAACAAAGTTTTGTATAGTAAACCAATCTCTATATTGGAAGGATCCAAGGGGAATTTTGTTGAGTTGTTTGCTGGAAGAAGAAGCAGAGAAGACCATCAGATAGTTCCATAAGGGTGATTGTGAAGGCCACCATTATTGGAAAACCATTGTGCACAATATTTTGAAGGCTGGGTTCTATTGGCCTAGATTTGTTTCTGATGTCTATAAAGAGGTTTCAAGATGTCATTAATGTCAAATTTTTTATGGGAGAAGAAAATTACATCCTCTGCCTTTGAAACCCATCTGTGTTGAAGCACCTTTTAGACAGTGGGGCCTTGATTTTATAGGAGAAATACATTCACAGTTCTCAGCTCAACACAAGTGGATTCTGACAGCAACAGATTACTTCACTAAGTGGATTGAGGTAGTTCCCACTAAGCAAGCAACAAATGTTGTTATCATCCATTTTTTGGAAGACAATATTTTGTCCAGGTTCAGATTTCCAATCAAAATCATCACAAACAATGCATAACTCTTGACCACTCCACTTCTTATTACCCTCAAGGCAATGGGTTGGTTTTATCATCAAACAAGAGCTTGACCAAAATTATAAAAAGGTTGTTGCAAGATAACAAAAAGGATTGGCACAAAAATCTCATCCATGCACTATGGGCTGACATAATCACTCCAAAAATATCTATTGCCACTTCACCTTTTCAGATTGTTTATGGAATAAAGGAAATATTTCCTACTACATTGGGGTTTCCAGTGATGAGGTTGTTACAGGAACAAGATGCTGAGATAGATGCCACTTGAAGAAGAAAATATGAACTAATCAATGTACATCAAACAAGAGAAAAGGCCTTCAATAATGCTCAACTGCACCAAGACAAGATCAAAAAGGATTTTGACATACATACCAAAGAATATAATTTCAAAGTGGGAGACTTGGTATTGAGATGGGATGCTATAAATGAAGATAATGGAAAGCATGGGAAATTTGACCATCTATGGCTGGGACCATTCATAATTGCAGCGTACCATGGAAACAATGTCTATCTGATACAGGAAATTAATGGAGACATCATTGGAGGAGGGCCTGTGAATGGCAGGTTCCTCAAACATTATATCGTTTAAAACAAACATCACCTCTTTCATTCATTGTACATAATCATTTTCGTTTTTTTTTTGCATGAATAAATTGAAATAAAAGAAGCATAACTGAAGCTCGAGTTGAAGGCCTTGAGTTATGCTGGGTTGATTTTGAGTTTTTTGAATAAAGGTTGATAGATTCAGATTGCAGGAATAAATCCTAGCCCAATGGGTAGGCACTTGGTCTATCCTTATTTTCTACCTCGCAGGGAGAATAACATCCCCCAGTTGGAGCCCATGTTATCACTATAACAATTTTTATATGGAATCTAGGTTTCGAGACTTAGAGAGAGGATAAAATGGTGTAGAGGCACGATAAACTGGAGGACGAGGCCATATCTAGTGAAAGGAGGCTAAGTCTAGCGAAAGTGCGGAGTTGATGGGACCCGACGGGCCATAGATCGCAAGCACCGCAGATCAATGGTCGGGGATCATTTCGGTAAGAGAAATAACACGTAGATTAATTCTTGAAAGCGGGATGAAAAGAAAACCATGGTTTTGGCTCAGGACCATGTGGCGCCACTGGGTGCATTTCGGAGAGATAAGAACTCTATCCCAAATAGCTTTTCCTCATCCCCGAAATCAGATGTATATAAAGGGGTGGAACCTTGTCATTATTTTATGTTTTTTCAAATCATCGGAATGTTGGAAAATGGCGCGACCGTTCCATTCGAAATGAACATCAACAGTGCACCAAACTCATGCGTTTTCCACTCATTCACAGGTATTTTTCATTGCCTCCATGGACCTTGTCATTTTGTTTGTATCATAGCAAGATCCCCCACCAAACAAAGAAGCCCTAATTGACATATATTTAGATGTGTTCGAAACCAAAATAACGGTCTCACTTGTCTCCGTGTCCAGAGCTAATTTGTCAGATAATGTAGGGAAACAGATACCCTTTATCGAATAATTCCATGCCTCCATAGTGCCTTACGCTATCGAGGTCGCATTCCCTTTCTTAGAATTCATAGGTTGGTGCGCAGAACAATACTCACAGGAAGATAAAGTTGTCTTAAACAAACTAAGGTCTTATGTCCTGGGTAGAGTAGATAGCCCATCAATTCGATACGTCCTTGACATACCAGAGTCCCCCTCCATAGTGTCTTAACCATTTGAATAAGAAAATATAATCATGGTTTACAGGGAATGTTCCCCCGAGGTGAAAAACCTATTTTTGCAGACAATTGTGAAACCCGAACATATTTTTGAGAGTCTGTCATTGCCAATGAATGTAAATATCTTGGTTATTGAAGTCTAATGGGAATGTTCCATACTCAGTCAGATTTTAGGTTTAGACAATGACAAGTATGTAGTTGAGGTCATGTTAGGTTTTTTGTTAACATTTTTCCAGACAAAGTCCATTCAGTTAGTCCACATCAGCTTTGAAGGATTCATAGTTGATAATGTACACAAACAACTAGTGAATTTCTAGTCATTAAGGCACTTCAGGTATTACACATACTTGTTGAAGATGTTCCTCGAGACAAATAAGAAAGAGTTCCATGAAGCGACATTCATCTCAACTAAATGCAAAAGAATCACAATGGTCATTTTCATTAATAAGATCATGTCCAGAGTTTACAACCTGATATTCAACACCAGCTTGCCAAGAGTCCTAGAGGACATGAAAATTTATTTGCAGCCAAATCCATAAAACAGAGTGGGAGACTGGGTGTTGTTCATGCATTCTACAGTAATTTGGGTATATGGTTTTCAAGAGGCCCCCTATCTCCTGCCTATTTTTCTGACATCCAGAGACTTTGCCCTGGATTTCATCAGACAAAGAATCATCTCAGAGATAGCACATTTCTTGAAAATTCACAAGGCATCAAACCTAAAATTTCCTTTCATCATAGGACCCTTTATTGTAAAAACTAGACCATGCTTATCTGATATCCAGGAAAAACTCAAGGAGTTTGGACTTGCAAAACTACAAGGGAGAAGACATATATTTTTTTTTAAGTAAAAAAGGGTGTTGCCTGCTATATTATATTAACAAAAAGATACAGAAAGATACAACAGTGCCTCAACCTCCAAGTGTGCTTCCATTTTACTGGAAACAAACACAACTTGGGGCTCATATGTTCCTTTTGGATAAAAAGAAAAAAAACAAAATATTGTTTCGCCAACTGTCTTGCCTGAAGGAAAACAGGATAGATGGCCATGCATCGACTTAAGACTATTTAAGGAATTACAAAGAGATTTTTTATAAGCCTGGACTTGACTCTGAACAACAAGAGTTAAGGAAAAAGGGAGCCTCAACATCACTGGAAGTAAAAGAGAAAACCAGACTGAAATTAACTAGATTAAATACCTATTGGCATGTCGTCCTCGTCCTCCTGCCGCACTGCTCTGGCATGGATGACAAATGGCTGGGAGCACGTTGGGAATTTTTTATTTGTCGAGGCATTGGAGTATGCATCTAGAAGCATATATAATCATTTTCCCATTAGGAGGACTTTATTCTCCTAGTCTTCCATTTGTCCTCATAGTTCGAACACTATATCCAAGTGTGCCACATGGAGGAAGGGTGGCAGGGCACCAGGATGACCATGCATGGTTCGGTTGGGAGTTGGCGCCAGGGTTTGGCCACCCTCGCCCGAAGTGACCCTCGTTTCCCTTGTAGTTTCCTCACCTGGAATAACTGCTTCTGTGTCTGCGCTTCCCACACCCCTGTCCATGGCGGCTATGTCTATATGGTGCACCATTACCGCGCAGGTCCCCTGCGAGACCAAATCTATGTAAGGCACTTCATCGACATAACACGTTGGGAATTCCTCACAGAGATCCCCCCTCATGTTGCTTCTTGCCTAAGATTACAGGAAAATCGGAGTGGTTTCCGTGTAAGGCACTTCCTCGACATAATAGGTTGGGTATTCCTCATCAAGCCTCCTCATTATGCCACTTCCTGCTTGAGTTTCCAGTGCAGTTGGAGGATTTTCTTCCTACGTAGTGCCTGTGGGCTGCCAATTATCCGAGAGTGAGAGTTGTTCTGGTGGGGTCTGAGTGCGCTCCTCCATCGCTGACTCAATAACATAAGCCTGGAATGAGAGACAAACTGCCTGTGCTCTCCGACGAAGAATGGAGTTGGCCAGCGAGAGTGTTCTTTCCAAATTCTACCTCCTCTGGCTCTAAGTAGCATGGGTGTACCAAAACGACCCCCAACGAGGTTTTCCTCTCTCCCTAGGCATCATGGTGAAGGAGTGGATATCAAATGCACAAGGGCTCAGAAAATTCGGAGGGATGCAGAGAAAAGCGCACCAGAGCTCACAAAAAGCGGAGAGTTGTAGAGCAAGAATGAGTTGAATGCGACCACGTCGTTTCACTTTCACAATCTTGTGGGATGGTTGAACGTTGCTTCGCAATAAATCTACCATATTAAATTCTTGTAGTGTCGGCCCTTTCCTGCGAGGGAGAATTTGTTGAACCGGAGGTTGACTGTAAAGGCCTTTGTAACGCACTCACTACCATAATAAAATTTTTCATTACTTTCTGCAGAATCAGAGCCCCCGGAATATCTGCAGAGGCTTAGCGTAAGCTAGCTATTTCTCTGTCTACTCCTATGTGATTGTGGATCATAATCACAGGTCAAATAACCATGGTGCCTCTCAGTAATTCGTGACTCAACGCTACAGGAATGTCGAATCGTTTGAATCTGCAACCGTCGAACCCCGACAGGCCTAGCAACTGGCCAATAGGGATGAATCTCAACAGGGTTAGCGAATGGCCAATAAGAACGGGCCCTGTCACGTTGTTGAGTGGAGTATAGGTGGAAAGAGGGAAGCATGACATGGACGGTGACGTGACAGGAGATGGGTCCCACTTCACACGCCACACCATTCCAGACCCCGCCCCCCCCATTAAAGGCAGAATGGCAAGGGGGGTCCGGAATTCGCCTGAGCACCGTTGATCAAGGCGAATAAATCCTGACCGTTCAAGAGTTGCGCATTTGATTCTGGACCCCCCCCCCTCACCACTAAAGGCAGAACAACAAGGGGGCTCCGGAATGAAGCCTCAGTCGTAGATCTAGGTGGGTGGACTCTACCATGGAATGCCCTGATCTTTCGTCACCAGAACTCCTGAGTTCTCGATTCCCAATTTCTCGAAGTGGAAAATCTCTTGACATGTGGCCTCCCTAAATCGGACGGTCCAAATCTATTTTGGGGCTTTTGCCCCTATTCATTGGGGGTTTAACCCTCGGGTATCTCCTGATAGATCCAACAGCTATCGGGTTTTCCAGCCGAGATTTGATGGCTCAGAAAGGTTCCTAACTTGTGTGCTCTCCCACGACTTCCTGGACATGGAAAGGTCAACGGTCCGGATGCTCTCATGGACCTTGGGGATCTACGGTCCCGATCTCTTCGCTACCCATGAAGACATAGAAAGTCACAGGGGTAAGGCACTTAACATCCTACTTTCTCCTACCGAATCTAACGGTCATGAGTGACCACAGATTTCCCGACGGGATCTCGTCCATCGATCAACACCTATTAAGGTTAAGGTACTTAACTTTCCATCTTCTTCTTCTTATTTGATGGTCGTGAGTGACCACATATCTCCCGACGGGATCTCATCCATCGATTCGATACTTATCATGGATTTCTTAAGGCCTTGCACCTTCATGTCCTCCTTCCAGGTTCTTGATGGGATTTTCAAGAAGGGTATCTCTATGGGGAGGTTTACCCAATGTACTATCTGAGGCAAATAAGGGTATCTCTCTCCCAAGAACTAGGCGCGAAGTCTGAATTAGATCAGTATGCATATAAATAATGATTTAAGAGAACATAATCCATACGTAGTCTTTCCATTATAAACATACAACTACCAGTACTAATCAAAACATCATATAGACATTCTTATACTGAAATTATTCACAATTTCACAGCTTATGAGCATAATTGTTAGAATACATATATTTCAAGATGCCAAAGGAAAAACACTTATCAGAAAGTAACACCGGGGGTTATACAACTGCTGAGAGGGGTGCTTGTTTCCACCCAACTGTAGGCTCAACGACTCCCAACGGATTTACCACTAGCCACCCTATAAATTCTAACCTTGTACAATATCTACTGCAAACTGATATTCAGAAAAGAATAGAAAAGATGCAATGGCAAATACAAACATTACACAAAGATTTTTCACCTAGAAACCCAAACCGGGAAAACCAACATATATTATATTCATACATTGTGTTACATTGTTTACAATACAATATACATATAGGAGCCAGCGGCATCCAAAACCCTAACCTAATGACCTGGATTAGTCCAAAACCCTAATTCCTTAACCGGAAATAGAAAACCATCAGCAAAAAACCATGTGCCGAAAAACCACGTAATATCATGTGGTCCCAGAAATATGTCATCCCGGTAATATGTCATCTCAGAAATATGTCGTCTCGGAAATATGTCGTCCCGGCAGAAATATGTTGTCCCGAAAAAATATTTTCGGGGACGTTGCACCCCCCGAGGGGGGGTCTAGCAACCCCCCTGCGCGCCCAACGTAGACACTCAGACACTACTACTCGTTCAAAGAATATAACACATACCCAACATTCTCCCACTTGTTGTTTTCTTTGCACACAGGGGGTTACAGGGTTAAATAGTCAACAATCCAGGGAAGCAATGCCCATGGATCCTCTACACCAAGAGAACTTCTCAGTGCTCACAGAT
>ML804938.1:5735-22692 GCA_009831015.1 Picea engelmannii | reverse complement strand
GGGACTCATCTTTAAGGATGCTTGGTAGCCGTTGTTGTAGGCGAATTCTACCAATGGCAGGTAGTCTTCCCATTTCTTGGGTTGATGCATTACATGCATCCTTAACATATCCTCTAATATTTGATTCACTCTTTCTGTCTGTCTGTCAGTTTGAGGGTGATAGGCAGTGCTAAACAATAGTTTGGTCTCTAAACCAGCCATTAGTGATTTCCAAAAATTGGAAGTAAATTTTGTGTCTTTGTCAGACACTATCTCTTTCGGCATACCGTGCAGTCTGAATACCTCTTTCATGAATACCTGGGAGATATCTATCACCTTGCAGGTTGATTTGACAGGGATGAAATGAGAAAACTTGCTCAGTTTATCCACCACTACCATAATGGTGTCATTCTGTTTGGTTGAAGTTGGAAATCCAGTGATAAAATCCATGGAGATGGTTTCCCATTTCCATTCTGGGATGGGTAAAGGTTGTAATAGTCCTGCTGGGTGTCGATGTTCTGCTTTAACCTGTTGGCACTCTATGCATTGGGCCAAATATTCGGCTACGTATTTCTTCAATCCAGGCCAATAAAATTGTTTCCGGGTGGCAGTGATCATTTTCTGGTATCCTGGGTGACCAGTATATGGTCTTTTATGTAGTTCATCCATAATGAACCTCCTCAAGTCGTCACAATTTGGAACATACAGTCTATCTCTGTAAGTGATCAGACCTCCTTCGGTCATCTGGTAGCCTTCATATTTTACTCCAACAGGTTCTTGCTGTAGGTACAGGGTCACGGTCTAAACGAAGGGATCTGTCTCTTGTGCATTTCTGACTCTATTCTTGACATCTGTCTCGCAGGTACTCACCGCTTCCAAGTGAATTGTTTTCATGCTTCTGCTAAGGGCATCAACCACCCTATTTTCTTTCCTTTTAATGTGTTTTATTTCAAAATCAAATTCGCTAAGGAGGGCCATCCATCTAGATTGTCTAGCATTGAGCTTTGGTTGGTCAAACAAATATTTCAATCCACAGTGATATGTCATAAGTACAAATTTTCTTCCCAAGAGGTAATGCCTCCACATTTTCAAGGCATGCACTATGGCATCCAGTTCTAGATCATGAGTCACATAGTTGACTTCATGTTCGTTCAATTTTCAGGATTCATAGCAGATCATGCTTGCTTTCTGCATAAGGACTCCTCCGAGCCCTTCCTTACAGGCATCTGTGCACACAAGGAAGTCAACTTCTGGGTCAGCGATTTTCAACATGGGTGCATGGGTTAGTAGATGTTTCAGGGTTTGGAATCTTTCTTGACATTTCTATGTCCACAGGAATTTTGTCCCCTTCTTCTAGAGGGTAGTGATTGGACAACCAATCTTGGAGAATCCTTTTATAAATCTGCTATAGTATCCTGCTAATCCCATAAAGGATCTGATGTCTGAAACATCCTTCGGGGCAGGCCATTCCATGATAGACCTAATCTTGTCAGGATCTACTGCTACCCCTTCCTCGGACAGAACATGTCCCAAGTAATGTATTTGCTTCTGGAAGAAGTCACATTTGCTTAATTTAGCATAGAGTTGATGCTCTCTTAGAAATTGCAGCACAAGTCTAAGATGCTCTTCATTCTCTTCTCTATTATTAGAGTAGATTAATATGTCATCAATAAAAACTAGTACAAATTTATCTAAAAATTTACTGAGTACATTGTTCATTAAGCACATGAAAGTGGCAGGGGAATTGGTTAACCCAAATGGCACTACCACAAACTCATAGTGACCATACCGTGTCTGAAAAACGGTTTTATGGATGTCTTCACCCTTGATTCGGACTTGATGGTATCCTGACCTCAAGTCAATCTTTGAGAAAAAAGACTCACCTCCCAACTGATGGAATAGATCATCGATCCCAGGAAAGGGATACTTGTTCTTTATGGTTACTTTATTTAGTTGTCTATAATATATACACAGTCTAAGGGTGCCATCCTTCTTTTTCACAAACAGGATCGGTGCTCCCCATGGGGATACGCTGGGTCGAATATAACCCTTATCCATCATTTCTTTCAATTGCAATTTGAGTTCCACTAACTCAAGTGTGCTCATCCGGTAGGGTGTCCTAGACACCGACACAGCTCCTGGTGCAAGTTCTATCGAGAAGTCAATGTCTCTTCTCAAAATTAGACCCAGTACCTCTTCCAGAAACACATCTCTGTATTCTCTCAGGATAGGGTGATCATCAGGGCTTGGTTTATCACCTTCGATTGTTTTCAACACCTGTATTGCATATAGGGGACATCCTTTTTGGAAATACTTTCTCATTTGCAGGGCTGATGATTGCCTCACCGAGATAGGTTTTCGGATCCCTTGAAGGGTTATCCTCCTCCCTTCTTTACTTACACACTCCAAGGTTTTATGGTAACAGTCCATTTTGGCTTTATGGGCGGCTAGCCAATCCATACCAATCAACAGATTGTATGATCCTAGGGGTAATACGTTAAGGGTTGCTTGGGTGGGGAATTCACCCAACTTCAATTGGCAGGCTGGTATGACCTCTGCTACCCTTCTTTTGGTGCCAGTGGCTAACAGTACCAACCATGGCTTGGTTTGTTTTTGTGGCTATAGTTTACACTTATCAATGGATTTAGGGGCTATATAACTCAAATTTGAACCAGGGTCAATCAAAACAGACACCAGATGGTTGAAAATCATACCTTCTATTTCCACCACTGAAGCTTGGTGGTCAGCTTGGTTATTATCCAAGGCTGCATAAATATGCGGCACACTCCTTGCCACATCATTGACTGTGGTAGCTTCCTGAATGTTATAAACTTTTTGACTGTTCTGTTGTCAGTGTGGACAGTCTCTCAAGAGATGTTCTGCTCCGCAACCCCAACATTTCAGAGGTTCTCTCTTCGTGTTATCCACCTTCATTGGTATAGGTCCAGAAGTTTTATTTCCGCCCGATGAGGGAAAGTTCTGCTGGAGTACACTCCAGGTTGGGAAGTTCATTCTATGGTTCTTCTTGTAGTTCTTAAGTCCTAAGGATTTGATCCCCTTTTTCTGAAATCTCGAACCACCCTTCTATTTCCAGTCTTCACGAGGCTCTACTCGACGTCCATATTATTCCTGACAATATGTTGCCTTTCGAATAGTGTCTTCTAAGGCCTTTGGCTCATCAAACTCAATTCTATTTCGGTAGTCCTTGGGTAGCCCGCTGATGAAGCGTTGCACCTTCTCCTTCTCTGCTTTGATGTAGGGTACATATCTCAATAGGTCTAGGAATTTGTTGACATATTCCTCTATAGTGAGTTGCCCCAGTTTGAGTTCATAAAACTCTTTTATCTTCTCGTCGAAATATTTTTCCAAAAAATACTTCTTCCAGAAGTATTTCTAAAACTGTTTCCAGGACAGGTCCTCCTCGTGAACCCCTTTCACATTCTTAAGATCTTCCCACCAGAGGGAAGCTTTTCCATTCAGATTGAAAGTGGCCACTTGGGCCTTCAAATTCTCTGAAAAATCATGGACTCTGAAATATTTCTTTAGTCCAAGTAGCCACGCCTCTGCTTCCTCTCCCTTCTTTATCTCACCATCAAAGGAGGGAGGTTTGGGCTTTCTGAATTCCTCAAATTTATGACCCTTGGAAGTCTTTTGCTTCTTCTGTTTTCTTCGAGAATAGGAACTGGTCCTGCTGCTGGAAGAGCCTTCTGAATCGCCAACTTCCTTCTCAGAGGAATCGTCTGGCACTTGTCCTTTACCTCTGGGGTGGAACTTCCTTGAGGTTCTCCTCTCAGTATGGCCACTGATATGACCATGTTTCTGCATCTCGGGTTCATGTTGCAGTTGTCGTTGTAGGTCGGATAAGCTCTACAGTAAAACTTCATTAATTTCGGTTTTCTTTTCTTGTTCTTTCATCATCCTTTCATTGTTGGCCTTGCAGCTTTGCACTTCAACCATGAGACTCCTCACAGTCTTAGCTAGATCTGGAGGGGTCCCTATTGCTCTTCTTTCGTCAAACTCTTCATCTCTATTGTGGGAGCCTTCTCCCATCTCTTGGTGAGTCACCATTCTCTGCATCTGTAAATTCTCGTGGTTGATCGTCTGCTTGGGTGAAAAGACAAACGCTGGTTATTAGTTAAGAGTTAGATACATTTTTATTTTTTTTATAACCTGCGCATAAATTCATAACTCTTTCACATGCATACACAGTCGGGTTCTCATTTCCAAGTTTTGATCCTGGATAAGAGAGTTAAGTTAGGGGGTTACTCCTCTTAGGAGTTCTTCGAACGGAGCTTATGTGCAACTCATTCATGAGCCCAAGCAGGCCAAGTGTTGTAGCCATGCTCTGATACCAATTTTTAATGCACCCACTACCATAATCAAATTTTTCGTTTCTTTCTGCAGAATCAGAGCCCCCGGAATATCTGCGGAGGCCTAGAGTAAGCTAGCTCTTTCTCTGTCTACTCCCATGTGATCATGGATCATGATCACAGGTCAAATAACCATGGAACCTCTTAGTAATTTGCGACTCGACGCTACAGGAATGTCGAATCGTTCGAATCTGCAATCGCCGAACCCCAATAGGTCTAGCGACTGGCCAATAGGGATGAATCCCAATAGGGTTAGCGAATGGCCAATAGGAACGGGCCC
Source organism: Picea engelmannii (assembly GCA_009831015.1). NCBI lineage: Eukaryota > Viridiplantae > Streptophyta > Pinopsida > Pinales > Pinaceae > Picea > Picea engelmannii. The sequence continues at coordinate 18,063 of ML804938.1, read as the reverse complement.
TGTCGCATGGTTGAGTGGAGTATAGGTGGCAAGAGGGAAGCACAACACAGAGGGAGACGTGATAGGAGACGGGTCCCACTTCACACGCCACACCATTCTGGACCCCCCTCTCCCCCCCACCCCATTAAAGTCAGAATAGCAAGGGGGGTCCAGAATTCACCTGAGCACCGTTGATCAAGGTGAATAAATCCTAACCATTCAAGAGTTGCGCGTTTGATTCCGTACCCCCCCCCTCACCGCTAAAGGCAGAACAATAAGGGGGCTCCAGAATGAAGCCTCAACCGTAGATCTGTGTGGGTGGACTCTGGCCGTCCAAATCTGCTCGCCACTTACCTTAAGGTGCATTCATGCCCCAGCTTAAATTCGACATCTCTTCCTCACATCTGACGGTCGTTATAGACCCTGAGATCCTCCGAAAGAATCTCATCCATTCATAGGGAGTTATCATCACGAGAGTCCAAACTCTCGACCACGGGACTCCCGAATCCTCGATCCTCGGTTTCCCGATGTGGTTAATCTCTCGACATGTAGCCTCCTTAAATCAGATAGTCCAGATCTGTCTCAGGGTTTCCACCCTGGAAAGTCCCGATCTCTCGTCACTAGAACTCCCGAGTTCGTGATTCCTGATTTCCCAAAATGGGAAATCTCACGACACGTGGCCTCCTTTAATCGGACGACCCGAATCTACTTCGGGGTTTCTACCATGGAATGCCTCGATCTTTCGTCACCAGAAATCCTGAGTTCTCGACTCCCAATTTCCCGAAGTGGAAAATATCTTGACACATGACCTCCTTAAATCGGACGTTCCAGATCTATTTTGGGGCTTTAGCCCCTATTCACTGGGGATTTAACCCTCGGGTATCTCCTGACAGATCCAACGGCTGTCGAGTTTTCCAGTCGAGATCTGACGGCTCAGACAGGTTCCTAACTTGTGTACTCTCCCACGACTTCCTAGACGTGGAAAGGTCAACGGTCTCGATGCTCTCATGGACCTTGGGGATCTACGGTCCTGATCTCTTCACTACCCATGAAGACACGGAAAGTCACAGGGGTAAGGCACCTAACATCCTACTTTCTCATACCGAATCTAATGGTCACGAGTGACCATAGATTTCCCGACGGGATCTCGTCCGTCAATCAACACCTACTAAGGTTAAGGTACTTAACTTTCTAGCTTCTTCTTCTTATCTAACGGTCGTGAGTGATCACATATCTCCTGACGGGATCTCTTCCATCGATTCGATAATTATCAGGGATTTCTTAAGGCCTTGCGCCTTCACGTCCTCCTTCCAGGTTCTTGATGGGATTTTCAAGAAGGGTATCTCTATGGGGAGGTTTACCCAGGGTACTATCTGAGGCAGATAAGGGTATTTATCTCTCGAGAACCAGGCGTGAAGTCTGAATTAGATCAGTGTGCATATAAATAACTATTTAAGAGAACATAAGCCATACGTAGTCTTTCCATTATAAACATACAACTAACAGTACTGATCAAAACATCATACAGACATTCTTATACTGAAATTATTCACAATTTCACAGCTTATGAGCATAATCGTCAGAATACATATATTTCAAGATGCCAAAGGCAAAACACTTATCAGAAAGTAACACCAGGGGTTATACAACCACTGAGAGGGGTGCTCGTTTCCACCCAACCGTAGGCTCAGCGACTCCCAGTGGATTTACCACTAGCCACCCTCGAGCTGAGACCATGATGCTATGAGACTGCGTCTCTGTTTGCCAGTGACCAGGAGAGAAGGTTACTCTCCTTCCTCTCTGCTATCACTCACTCTGCATATTGCCAGTGTTCTCTTTCTCCCCTCGCGTCTGCCCCCAATCGCTTCTCCCCCACACCTTATCCTCTTGTGAGGTTGCGTGTGGCGCGATTTCCCTCGCGTTGGTAAGGCCTAATGGCTCTATGGATGGGCGGTTCACCTCCCATCCCTCATTAATTCCTGAGGAGACATCTACCTACCATCCTATGAGACATTTAATTCGGGGCCAGCAAGCCGCTTTTGGTTCTCCGGGCCAGTGAAGTCCAAATACGGTATTGATTTTCAGTGGAAGTTAACTCCACCTTTCCAGGTGCCTTCCACCGCCTTTCTTCAACCATCGTGGTCTCTTTTTTTTAGCATATCCCCTCTCAGCAATCATGCAATATAAATTCATAATAGTATTCACATTCATCGACCTTTTCCACAAGGTCCATTCACATCACACATTCTCATTTCTGAGTTTGCCACAGTTCTTGGCAAGTCCAGTTATTTTTACAAACTGGGGTAAACAGGGTGTTACAACCTTCTCCTATCGTTAATGTTGAATAGATGGGGAGCGGCCTGCCTCATTTAATATGATTCTAGGCGCTATACCAAGTGGCGATACTGTGCAACGTGTCACCCCATCCGGGGCAAGGGAGAAGATATGATCCACATCAGGTCATATCTAAAAGAAGATTGATGAACAAACATGCCCCTTATGAACATGAGTATGTGTAAGGTTTCGACAAATTGGCAAATTTTTAAACTTGTGCTGATATGGAGACCATCTTGCAACCTACTCAAACACAAAAAGTGGGGCCAACCCCACAACAGACTCCTCAGAAGTTGATACTCCAAGTTCCCAAAGTAAGTGTCTACACCAAGAGAAGAAGTTCATAGGCCTTAGGCATCAACAATCAACAGGTTGTCCCTAAGAAAATGAAATTCATACAATCCCCACAGATAGTGGATCTAGAGAAAGAGGATCCTAAAGAGAAAGTAAGTAGGGATATGGTGAAGAGTGGCACCAGAAATGAAGAAGATGGTAAAAGGAGTATGCTTCAAAGTGAAATCAGCTCAAGAGAATTTAGTAGAAAAAAACACATTTTTGATAAAGCACCTGGGGCAGCCTATCAATCTAAAGAGGATTTGGTAAGGAAATATGCTGAGAAAGGAAACTTGGCCATGGGTGAAATAAGAGAGTTGATCCCTGAGGTAGAAAAGATTTCTCAGCACAAGTCTTATATCTTCACAGTTAGAGATGTAGAGAAAAGGACACTCAACATAGCAGTTGCAGATGAGGATAAAGTGTCTGAGGTTAAGCTGCATTATGACAACATCAGTGCCCCAGACAAGGTGAAATTCCACAGAAACACCAGTGACATGCTGTATTCAGATTACTTGGGTCTGAGCTTGAAGAATTCAAGGTTGACCACTCATGCACTTAAGTTGGAGGGGCAGTTGAGACAAGATAAAGAATCCAACAGATCTTGGAAGACTCAAGTCAAGAGATTAGAATCTAAAGGCGCTCATGGAGTGAAATCCTCCTTAGAAGAGAAAGACAAGTTGATTCAAAGCTTGAAGAAAAAACTAAAACTTTCTGCCACAAAGCATCCACAAACAAAATATTTGGTTTTTCTAGAACAAGAGAAGGAGGCATTTTGATAAGAAACATTGAATTACAAAGCCAAAGTATTACAGCTAGAGAAACAAAAGGTAAATTGGTCACAAGGATAGAGGTAAGTATCAAATATGGATGTAGTTGTACCTTGTACTACAGAAACTGGGCCAAGCATTGAAGGACTTGTCTAGTCTATGTCACAAGTTATTCTGAAGGCAGGAGAAATCGAAATCCTTAAGGGAGATATAGAAAAGCTGCAACAAGAAATGAAAATAAAGGATGAGAAGATGGCCCAATTCTAGAAGGAGAATCAAGCTTTGTAGGAAAGAATAAACAAGCTTAAGACAAGGTTGAAAGGAAAAGGATTGTTGCAGGCATCTAAACACATCATTTGGGATTCTACTGTTTCTGAATTTGCTAGGTTCAGGGTGTACTTGAACTTCATCAATGATAAAGATAGCATGTCCATCACAGCCAGAAGCAAATGCACTGTTTTTAATGAGACTTTGGCTAAGAAACCATCAAAATGGACCCAAAATGCTATAAACTTGTTGAATTCCATCCCTACTGCAGAACTTCATGACCATTGGGGTCAAATATAGAACTACATCGATCATTTGGGACATAAGGGTCATTTCCAAGCATAACTTGTGTTGGCATAGGGGAAGACCCAGGGTTCAATGCTCAAGGGCACCCCAACAAAGCCCTAACTACTGGACCTTTCGGCAACACTTGCGAAGCAGATGAAATCTCAGCCGAGGTAGAGGCAGGGGTGGTTGCAAGACTCAGGTGTCTGCAACCTTAGCTGGGACATAGATCTGTGATTATATCCTTTACAGAGAACTTAGCACCGTTCATTCATCACTATTCACCCTTATTGTACTTCGCAGATAAGACAGAACGTCACAGTACTTGCTCATATATAAGATATTTCAGTGGTTAGCAACAACAAAACATATTAGATCATGTAGATCAGCAAGTTTTACGTGGTTCACCCCCACCCTAGGGCTACAACCACAAAGTCTTCTTCTTCTTTATTAGCTTTGGTCAATCTGATTACAGCACAGAGCTCAACTTGTACTCCGCATAGGACAGGAGATCTACGCTCACCTTGCTAGATCCTCCTTCCCCAAGTAGATCTAGCACAGAGCCTTCTTACAATTCGTGCACTCAACACTTATAACAGTTTCACTTAGCTCTGAAAGCCGCTTACAATCATGCACAGAGTATTTACATTCGATCACACAGATCTAATTACTAGCACTAAGCCATCGACCCTTCTTACATTGCCTAGCTACTTATTTATACTTTACAACATAGGCCTGAACATGGGTAAACCCATGGGCCGACATCCCTTTCCCATTACATTAACCCAAAACCCTAAAAGGGCCCCAAAAGTGTGCCGATATCCCATGATCTCTACTTCACTTGGTCCATCTTTGACAAGGTGTCGATGTCCAAAAACAGTCAAATATGATCAAGTGTTCCTCAAAACTTGGTCAAGGGCCAACAGGCCCCCAACACTCACCTGTGACTCATCTCGAGTCACTCTGGTCTGATCAAATCTGCTTTGAATGTTTCTAGCTTGGCCTGAGCTACTTCAACCTACTGCAGTGTGACAGCCTCTTGCTCAGTGAATTCCTAGATCACTACGTCGTTTACTAGTCCTTCCATGCACTATTCTGTGGTGATGACAACCTGTTCAAGCTCGACTTCCTGTCTCTCAACTTCGCTGAACAAGTGGCATGCTTTCTCTTGGAGTGGTTGAACTCATTGAGAGACTTCCATTACTTTACTTTGTAGCATGTGTACTTGTTGTTGGGCGATGCGTTGTTCTGGAAATCGCTTCATTCTTTCAACTGGGGTCGAGGCCTTCAACTGTGCCTGTAGTGTTTCTACATGTTGCTTTTCTTCTTGGAGTTGTGCTTCTAATGTCTACAATTCTATGTTCTCTGTGAGGTTTTCCTAAGTCTAGGCTCTTCTAGCACTTAGGTTCTTACATTCCAAAGCCAAGGTTTTTAATCTATCAACTGCGCTGCAGGAAGTTGCATCCCTTAGGTCTCTTACTTCTTGTGGATTCTCAGGCATGGTATGAAGTTCCAGATCTGCGATGCACTGCTGAAGTTGCTGGATTACTTCTTCAAGTTGTGCCACTTGCTGTGGGACACACTCTTCCATTTTCACTTCATTGATCGTCATAGAGTGAAGTTCTCTTTGAACTCTTTCCTGTACTTCAAGTTGCTCTGCTAGCAACTGGTCCTTTCTCTATTGTAACTGTGCTTTTTCCTCCTCCCACTTCGCTTCCAAGGCAATATTTTCCTGTTCTTCCTGCCTCTGTTGTACTCTATGTGTGCTCTGTACTTGTGCCAAGGCCTGGGTGGCTTGCGTTGTGTCTTCTTGAGCTTGTCGAAGGCGAGCTTCGAATTTCTCGGATATCTGGCATAATTAGGTGGGCTCATCAGCTATTCCTATTGTTTCAATTGTCAAGGGTGTCGTAGAAACTGATCTCCTGGACTGGAGTGCCTGCTGCACTTCTTGAAGTTGACCCTTTATCTAGTTGAATACCTCCTCTTGCTTCGCTTCTTGCTTTTCTATGATCTCTAGTGAGGCATCATTCAACGCAACGATCAAGAAGTCAAAGTCATCGTGTGTGAGGGTAGTCTTAAACATAGTCTGGGTGGCCTTAGATTTCTTCCAGGATGAGGGATTTGGTCGGGTAATCTTCCTTTTCTTGGAGGGATCCTCCTCCTCTCCAGGCGGAGTAACCTTTCCTTTGTTTTTGTCAACTTCTGTGCCACCTAGTTCTTCACCATCACTTCCCTTCGCAGGTGATATTGACATGGTCTTCGTGGATGTGCTATGGATATCTTGAACTTCCACATCCTTCTTAGTCTTGCGCAGTCTAGGTGTATTCGGCATAGCTTCAAGGCTATCCACGTCGGACATCTCTACGAGGTCTGCTGCAACAAGGAGGTCTGTCGACCATTCCTTGGTAATCTTCTCTAAGTCTTCTTCTATCTTTTTATAGTACGACTGGAGTTGTTGTTTGTGCTCAGCAGCGCACGCTGTGATATACGTGAAGTGGCGATCTGTGTTGAATTTGATCAAAGGTCTAAACCTATGAAGTGTGTTTGGTGTGAGGCGCAGTGTAGACTGGATTGCATTCTTCAATTGATTGCAATAAGCGTGGAAGATGACATTGGACTACCACTGCTTGTTCATGTCGTTGGAGTACCACAACGTACAAAACTTCGTGGCTAGTGGTTCGAAGGGTTCGATATCTGGAAAAGTGGCACCTTCTAGTAGCTCCCAAGCAATGACAACGATGACTATGAGAAACCAACTAAAGTGGAACTCATACCCTTGGTCTTGCGCTTGTCTGCAGTCAATCTCTAGCTAATTTACAAGGTACTTTGCCCAGTTCATTTGTAGTCCCTCCGCGGACTTCCCTATGAGGTCAACTACAAATCCAGTCACTTGTGTGGGTCTATTTTTGCAAATTAAATTCCCTGCGATCAACTGGAAACCGAGGCACACTGCTTCATTCTCAATGGAGGCTACCTTGTAACCTCACGTGCCCTTCTCTAGATCTCCATATGTGTCTTTTATTCATTGGGAAAGAGCGTGATCTGCGGTCTTTCTAGGGTAAAACTCGTGTGGGTCAGGGCCCTGTATGCTTAGCCCTATGATCTGATTGATTAGAATCAGATCCACAGTGATGCGATGGTCCAACCATAAGTATCCTTCGTGGTAGCAGGACAACAACAATCTGATGCATGCATTCATTTACTGATGCCTCCCGAAATGAGGAATCTTCATTACATTGGGGACGGTTGACTGCACGAGGTTATGGGTCTGTTGTTGAGGGACAATCTTTGGGTTCCTCCCTTTTGTGATAGTTAAGTACTTGTGCGGGGATAGCATACTATAAACCTTGCGATCTCCAAGGTTAAACTCCCTAAATTTCAGCACTGTGAGCTTATCCTGGTTAGCACGAACTGCGTGCACCCCTTTCGGGAGGTACGCAGTGACCACAGCATAGTCGAAGTCTCTGGGTATAGTGTCTCAATTCACTGTGTCGCTTAGTGGTGGGATATACTTAGGCACGATACATGGGAAGGTGAAGTCGTTTCCGAGCTTAGATCGTCTTTCCGAAGGCAGTCGGGATGGTCCTGCTCAAGCAGTGGAGGGGGAAGATGGAAAGGCTCCCGAGGACGATGCCTGTACACCTATAGACATTCCTTTCTCTGACATGACTCTCTTAGTCATTAAGTCAATTAGAAATTCTTCAACGATTTTCTCAGCGACACTGAGCTCGTCCGACATACAAGCTTGGGTCAGCTAGTTCGGGTGCGAAAGGAATTTAGAGACTATAGTGAATAGTATGGGAACAAGGCAATGATCTCAGGGTGAGTTAATCTCAGGTTTCATGCTCAAATTCTCACTTAGAAAAAAGTATTCTCGGTGCATGGCGCGATGGACTAAGTAGGGAAACTTAGCAATGGTCTGCTTGCAATGGTTATGATCCTTCATTAACTCTTGTTCGACCCGTTATGGCATGTTTCAATGGTTGGATGAAGTCCCTTTATTACTTTTCTGCCCGTTCAAAGTGGAAGTTGAATGGATATATCGACCCCAACGGCTATATTTCTTCGTCATGGCGAAGTACTCTATGTCGTTTCTCTAATATCTCGATGAAGTTCCAATTCTGCAATATTTATGTCTGTGAAGTATCCTCTAGAGCCTCTTGTAACCTTACAATATTAGCCCTTTTCTTTCTTAACTTTCTAGCCTTCTTCCCAGTGAGCTTCGTCTCAGTAATTCTTTTACCATTCTGATTCTTATCTTCTGTGGTCTTAGTTACTTCGTGTTGTTGAAAGTCTTTCCTAGGGTTCCTAGATAATACTTCTTCTGTATCAAAAATAGGTAACTCAGTTTTCTGTGGATCCTCTAATGTTGTCTTAGCCTCGACATCGAAGTTGCTAGTATTAAATATCCATGATCTGCTCTTTTGTTCTTCAATCAAGTGCGCGATCCTTCTGGTCATAAAGTCTTTTAACTCTTGCTTCTTCTGTTCCAAAACTTCTTCTTCCTCTTTTCGTCTGACTTGTTCTCTATCAATCCAAGGTTTTCCTATGAGCATGGTAAACGGGGTGTTGTCTTCAAAAAATTTAATAATCTCAAAGTCTTCCTCTGTTGAAGTTCCACTGACAGTCATAGGTATCCGTGCGAGCCTTCCACATAGGTTTACTAGCTTTCCTCTTAATAAACTTGTCCATCCTAGGGAAGGGATCATGGAAGGCTTTCCTATAGCTTCCCAAGTTCTTTCTGGCATAATGTTCACTTGTGTTTCTTCATCAAGAATACAGTCAATGTCAAAGTCCCCTATTCTTTCTTCGACTTGCAGCTTTTCTTTGAAGATCTCTGATATCCTAACATGTCGGTGATCACTCAAGGTGTCTTTCATCCATAGCAATATATTTTCTGATTCCTTTTGAGTTTCTACTATTTCTGGATCTGCCTTAGGGTTTTCTTCATTCATGTTCATTATTTCAAGCTTAGCAATCATTCTAGGGAAATCCAACACTTCATGGTCCAAATCTTTGCAATAGAGACAACTAGGTCTCCCACCAGGGCATTCCTTAGCAAGATGTCCCAGTGTTCTGCAACTGTAACAGAGGGTTAACCCTCTCTTTCATTTAAATGTTCCCCAACTTCTTCTGTACTGTGCACCAGGATCATGGTAGCTAGCCTGCAAAAAACTCTTTCTAGGATCTTGCATCCACTTGTTAGTCCATACATTCTTTCTATGCATAGGTATAACATATCTATCATTATACTTATCAAATCTATTCATATCAAACTTTCTTTCATCTATTAATGCCCTAGTTTTGAAGCTAGGACAAAATCTATCAAGCATACCTAGATCCATGCTTGAGAAACAAAAAATTTCACTTATCTTACTTCTACAGAGCACAAATCTTTCAGATCTAAGAACTTTTGACTATTCTTACCTTTATTAGAGCACAGAGCTTACATATCTTACCTCTTTTCTGCAGATCTGACTTCTTTCTTTCAGAAATTTCCACTTTTACTTTTCTTAGAGAACAAAGAATTTAGATATCCATTCTTTTCTTCGTATATGATCTTATTCCTAGCACAAAGCTTCACAGGTTGAGTAAAAATCTGCGCACTAGGGCAACAGATCTATGCATAGATCTTTCTTTTGCACAAAGTTTCTTCTTCCTCAGTTCCCAGCAATCACAGTTTCAGGTCCTGGCAATGGAACCATTTGTTGGCACAAGGGTAGACTCAGGGTTCAACGCTCAAGGGCGCACCAACAAAGCCCTAACTACTAGCCCTTTCGTCAACACCTATGAAGTAGATGAAGTCTCACCCGAGGTAGAAGTAGGGGTGGTTGAAAGACAGGGATGTCTATAACCAGGGGAATATCAAGTGGAGTAATACAACAATAATGCATCATTCACATATCTTTTACCATCTAGATCTAGTCTGCGTAGCCATACATCAGATCTAACATAATAATGCAATTAATAGTATAACAATGACAGAGATCCAGGCAGCAATCACACACACATAACACCAGATATACGTGGTTCACCCTCTCTCTAGGGATATGTCCACAGAACTGTGCTTATAATATATTAAGATAAAGCTTATAGTTCTGATCTGCACTCTTAGTCAGCAGATCTTCTCTCTTCTTCTTTCTGTCTCCCACCTTCCTGTGCACCCAGCTGCAGGAATGGATCTTTGCACCTAGCTGAAGATCTTACGATACCAGAAGGCTCTCACTCTTAGCACTCTTCTCTTTCATAGTACAATAATCTCTCAACCAACAATAATCAATATCAATACCCAACACTAGTACCGACCCGACCTAGGTCCTCTTGACCTCTATTTATACATTATAGTCCCTCACCGACAGCCTTAGGTCGAAACCTAGGTGTCAAAAACCCTAATTACCAAAACCCTAGGTCAACTTGACCCGCTTTTTCTAGGCTTCGCCAGCCTGTCTTTCCTTCTTCATCTCGTGGTTCTCCAAAGCATCCAATGATGGATTTCTCTGCTTGCTGAGTTTTCCATGATCCTTCTTCCTTTCTAATCTGTCATCCCTGATCTTCTCATCCAACGGCTTGCTTTTCCATACTTCTCTCCATCCTTCCTGCTCTTTTTCTCACTTCGACTCAGTAACAGTTACTTTGTCTCCCGCGAAGCTTTCTTTTTAACTTTCCTTCCTTGTTCTTCGCTTCCTTCCATAACTAAGGGCCAACACCTTGCTTAAGTCAGTTCAAACCAAAGCCATACAAATGGAGCAGAGTATATAAGAATTCAAGGATCTGTTTGAAGATTTTTTCATCAAAGGCCTCCCACCATTTTGGGATGGAAAAAGGAAATTATATGATCAGTAAGATTACAACTCTCACCTCACCCAATCCAGAATGGATCACTCTAAGTTTGAAAGTCTAGAGGAAAACTTGAAAGGAGCCACCCTAGTAGAATGTTTGGCCATAGATTTTGAGATCTTGAATCAATTTAAGACAATGAATATTGGGCTGCCAACCATGACTTATTCCTCTTGCATTGAACTGGAGATCCTAATCAAGGAAATGATGGACTACAAGATTCCTTCTGACTTGCAGTGGAAGGAGATAGTATGGCTAGGCAAGACAAAATGTAGTTTTCTAGGAACCAACAAATATCCTCCAAGCGTCACCAAAGTGGAAAGTTTGACAGAGGACCAAAGAAGTACAGATGGTGAAGAAAGAAGTTGAGCAGTTAGAGAAATCGGTCGTTAGTTTATCAAAAGTTTTTTATTAATCATTTAAAATTGGTTCACATACCGAGACTGTCTATTGAAATTATTGTAGTCAATTTTAGAAGCTGAAACTTTTCAGTTCAACTATTGTAATCAGTTTCTAATTGAAAGGAACTCAAAATTGTGTAAATTATAGAAGTTCTGAATGTATTAATGTTGGCAGAAGTGCAAGGGAGCCTTTTAGTTGTTTTGAACTCAATTGTAATTTTCTGAAGCTGAATGGAATACATATGCAGAAGATTTTGAAGTCTCTATGAAAAGATTCTAATGGTGGTGATATGACTTTTGTCTCTTCTCCTTGTATGTATTTCCTGTGTTCTTGTTGAACAAACCGACTACACTAAGAATGAGGGGTGAACAATCTAGGGCTCTTTTTCCCAAAACTTCCCTCTTACACAAAACTCATTAGTTAGCAATCACCATTAACTCATTACTCATTGTTGTCATTTATAACCAGTTAAATGTGAACACATATCAACGACATATATCAACAATATATCATCAACAAGTCATCACCACAAGGAACAGAAGATGTATGTACAATTTTATTTTTATTACGGACTACAATCCTTGGGGTTTTTTAGCAACAACTGAATAGAGTACAACTCTACAAGAGCACCACCTCTATAATGCAAGACTCATATTACACCCTCAACACCAATTGAGATGAGGCAAAAATCCTCCATAGATATCAATCTGTCACAGGTACGCGACCTATCGGTAGTGCAACATGTGTATGTACGTGCTCTACCAGTAGTACAACTCACGTATGTATGCGGCTAGTATATACTACAACCTGTGTATACTTCTGAGGAATTTAGGGTTTTCCTTTTTCATCACATACTCAAATCCTCTGCAACCTACAATCATATTCTCTTTTGTCTCTCACTGTCTAATCTGACCCACAGTCAGTCGCAACACATCCAATCTCTCCAACAACATACTCATCCTTATCAACCATACAATATGAATGCTACTCAATCATGTATAATCAACCAGTATACTATATCAATCATATCAACACTGAATCATAAGAGTGATGCTCATTCCATCAACCATCACAAACCACATCACAACAACCATACCAAGAATGCCTTAAACATTCACCAC
>ML804937.1:112050-131064 GCA_009831015.1 Picea engelmannii | reverse complement strand
TTAAAGTATGCAACAAAATAATAGCCCAAAAATGTTAGATACAACATCACAATAGATATATCAATGTAATAAGTAGGAACTTGAAACAAAAGATTGAATTCCCCCTTAGGTTATCCAACATTAGCACTAGAATTCACCCAAACAATCTCCAAATAAATGATACACAATTATATGAAATTTAGAGATGAAGTTCACCAATATAAATGCAAGATAAAATTGTAGCAATATTCTAGTTAATGAAAATAGAAACTAGGTCTAAGAATAAATGAACTTTTAATCACAAAACCTATTTCTAGGGTTTCCTCAAATTTGATTTTTATTTTTGTTGTGCAATTTATAGATTTGAGAAAGCCTTGAAATCAACCCAAAACAAGATAAATAAATCCTTGAAACACAATATTATGGGGTTGATTTGCCTCTTCCGGTTTCAAAGATAAGAAATGAAGTATAAGCCCTTGATAAACTAGGCTAGGAAATAAAATAAGCAATGAAATTTGCACTAGACTAGATAAAAATTCAGATTATGATTTTTTCTTTGATTTTTTGTTAGATTTCTTTCTAAACAAAGATAAAAGATTTAAATTTTGTGCTTTTATTGTTGGTTGTTGGGAGAAGTCAAGTTCCTTATTACAACTAAGGCTTATGGGGCCAAGAAGTATTCCCCTCTTAAAATTGGTATTTCTTATCCTAATGGATTAGAGCTAAGAGACTAGAACCCTACGTATAAATTGGTCACCTATATAATCAAGATAAGGTATGTAGACCATCGCCCTATAAGAAGGGGTTCCCAAAGGAAGTACCTTCACCACCAAAATCAACTATAGCTTGATAAAAATACTAAATACCCTTGCTAGGGATCCAAAGGAAAAACAAAGCAAGGAATTGAGCACTTACCAAACTAACAAAGGAAGAAGGAAGGGATTCACCCTAAAATATCTTCCCTCTAAGTGGTATTCTTACCCTTTAAATGGATTGATCTTGAAAGCTTGTAGTACTCCAAGAGAGAAGAGCTCTAAGAATTGATACCAACACCTCAATATGTAGATATTCAACAAAGTCGTATTCTCAAAGAAGTAGCAAACAACAACAATGAATTGGAATGAGAGGAGGAACCTAGAGGAGGCTTCACCATCCTTCTCATTCAATATTATTTTCCATCTCCCTAGATCTAACTGAGGAGAACTACAAATTTGACTTTCCTTCTATTTGAATAAAACAGACTAAGCCAAAATACAATAAAGATGTGTCACTTGTACAATATTTCCCCCAAGAGAGTGGGACATATCCATCAGAGAGAGAAGAAGTTGAGTCAAAGATGAAACATCTCACTTCCTAGTGTGTAGATCCACAATCAACTCATCAACATAAGTAATCAAAATCTCCTAGATCTTCTCCAAGGTGGATGTGTAGCTCTCTAAGGATGGACGACCCCCAATAGATGCATAAAAACATGGGCTATGTGGCCTCAAGAGCTAGGGAGCTCTCCACCATGGGCACATATAAAAAATGAAATCCCCAAATAAGCCAAATGCTCAAGCAAAGGATGTGGGGGTGTTCCTCCACTGAGTTGTCAAAATTATGACGAATTGTTTTTGTGAGAAAGATTTTAAAAGCACCATAACCGTGTCAATTTTTTCTTGATTTACTATTATGAAGACATTTTGGAAATCCCACAGCCATTTTGCATTTGATGGCACTAGTATGGCAGAATTATGGGAACTCCGTCAAAAGATAATTGCTCCTAAAGCTAGGCTGCCCTCGACATTTGCAATGCAATCCTAGATCCAGGGTTTGGAATCTCTTATATCTTCTGCAAGGTGAGATGTCCCATAAACAAGTATTACACAATGTGCATAGTAACCTCCAAAGTCGATGTCATCCTCAAATCAAGCAAGTGAATCCATGATGCAAGGCCTCAACATGTGGAATGTGAATAACATTCAACTATCTCCATGAAAAGAAGGGATGAACCCCCTAAAATTAGCTCCAACAGTTTTATGTGAGGTCTCTACGGTGAAGGAACATCGTCACATCATGCATAAAACCTCCAAAAACCATGGAAGGTCTCTCTCCAAAACAAAAGTGTCCACACATACCAAAACAATGAGTAGAACAGTCCTCCAAGGGGTTCATCCCTACACTCAAGTGACAGATGCCTCCAAATCGATGAATGAATAGAGCAATCAAGGATCTAGGATGTGGCATGTCAAGTGGGGACCCATGCATGTATAAATAACCTCATAGTGACTTGGGTGATGTGAGTAGTGCCTTGAGGTCCTTGAATTGCCTCAAGATCTATGAAATTGCCTCGAGAAAAGTGAAACTACATTAGCAATTGTAGAGTCATCTCCAAGTGTCCATGACCAATGTGTGAAAAATACATAAAGGGTATCCATGCTTAAGCATAAGATAAGCATGCTCTCATAAGTATGAAAACCTTTACAACATGAGCAACACTTTTACCTAGAGGTTCCTTAGATCATGTGTTCTAGTAGATCCATCTTGAGTCTCTGGTGTACTTGCCCAGGCCATAAATGACCGACTTGGGACCAATTTAATGATCTACAAGGGATAGTGAACTAAGCTATAATAGCAAGGACTATCTTGAAATGGGGACGAATAAGACATACCATGACTAACCACGAAGGGTCTAGAGCTACCACCAAGGAGAAAACACTTTTATATAGATCATCTAAGCATAGTCCAATATAATACATGAGTACAAGAAGTTCACACCGTTGGTTGATCAATGATACAATAGTATAAAGCATCATGGTGACACATCTGATCATGGTACTTTGGGCTTTAACATCACCAAGATAGGCGCAAAATCTGCTCATATGATAGGTCATATATGACAAAAAATTATGAGGTGCACTGAAGTGAATCTTAGGTGTAACAACTAGCTCCATCTTAGGAACATGTGCTCATATCAAGAGTGCATGGGAACTACAAAATCTGAAAAATACTTGTTAACCTAAAACATTCTCATCAGATGGATGTCAAATACAAGGGAGGGGTGAAGACACAAGTGCCTTGCACCTTCCCTAAGATAAATATCAATCCACGTGTAAATTAAATGGAACCACGAACAAGTTAGTAAAAAATGGAACCATGAACATGTGAGCGTCGTCTTACTTCTATTCTAAAATAAAAATTAAAACGTGGAAATCAATAAAGTAAAAGAATTGCACAAGTAAATCTAATCATCATGCTAGAGAGCTTATTCATTCTAACCTACTCTAACACAATAAAATAAACATGTTAGGTAAAATAAAAAACCTAATGCAACCATTTGATGATTTCATCAATACAATGAAATTTACCTTTGTGCTTGGTCACAGACAAACTAATCAAACATCAAGTATCAAGTGGACATATGTTGGGATCTTCGTCACTTTTTGGACAAAAAATAAAATAGGATCATGATAATGCAAGAGTAAAATTAAAATCAATAGCATAAACCACAATTGTTCACTTGTGATATACGAGTTAGGAGCTAGTTGATGCATGTGCAAAATCTGATCTAAATATGAACAAGAAAGACAACTTTAAATTTGCATTAATATGATTATCATTCTGACAGACGACATTTAGAAGAGGCTACTTGAAAAAAACCAATTTAAGTTAATTTAATGCACTGGGAATGAAACCAACTAGCATAAATTGATGGTGCAATGTGTGCTTTAGGTGCCAATCAATTATATGCTAGATTGGGGACCAACTTAAGTTTGTCCCACACCTTTAAATCTCTTTTAACAGTGAAATAACACAGATTTCCGGATTTAGAGTGAAGAATAAACCATATACAAGAAAGATTTTCCACTTCTATGCAAGACGTCTTGGATGTTTTAGTTAGGGGTTGAAGTATGCAACAAAATAACTGCCCAACAATGTCAGAATGAAGCTCACAATAGATATATCAATGTAATAAGCAAGAACTTGAAACAAAAGAGTGGATTCACCCTTAGATTATCCAACGTTAGCACTAGAATTCACCCAAACAATCTCCAAATAAATTACATGCAATTATAAGCAATTTAAAGGTGATTTTCACCATCATAAATGTAAGATAAACTTGTACCAATATTCTAGTTAATGAAAATATAAACTAGGTTCAAGAATAAATGAACTTTCAAACACAAAAATTCATTCTAGGGTTTCCTCAAATCTGATTTTTATTTATGTTATGCAACTTACATATTTGACAAAGCCTTGAAATCAACCGAAAAAAAGATAAATAAATCCTAGAAACACAATATTATATGGACAATTTTCCTCTTTAGGGTTTAGATATAAGAAATCAAGCACGAACCCTTGATAAACTAGTATAGGAAATATAATCAACAATGAACTTTGCACGAGACTAGATAGAAATTAAAATTATGATTTTTCGTGATCAAGATTGGATCATTATATTATTGTCATCTATCTCGATGCTTTCAAGGTGAAAAAAATAGGAAGAATCAACTTGTAGGGTTGTTTTAGTGGCAGGTCCCAATTTAGAAAATGTAGGTTGGAAACCATCCGAAATATTCCAACGCCATTTTGAGGCATCAAACAACATTTTTTCTTTACTTACACCTTGCTTGTTGAGAATATTCCATATTTTACACTCTGAGACCTTTCCAACGGTGAGTGAAACCCCTCAAAAGCTCATATACAAAATGTATGCCTCCCACAAGTTGATTTACCTTGTTTACCACCATGGTATGAGTAGATGCAAGGTCAATCCCCAATACTCACAAATATGGGGCTACGATTCTAGAAGGTCCAAACTTGATCACTAATTGAGGTTTGAGGAAGTCAAACCCTAACTCTAGATGACTATCGAGCTATGTTAAATAGTGGGCCGATAGGAGGAGAAAAGGGTTTCATTCTTTTGTACTGTATCATGTTCCATCGCTGAGAAAAACATGTGAGAGTGGTATTTTGGGGGAATAACAAAGGAGGAGGAGGATTATGTATATGTTGTTCAGGCCATAGTGTCAAAAGGTAACTCCATAGTGAGTTCACATTCCTCTGTATGTGCATTTTATAATTGAAGTAAAGAGAGTCGAGCATAGGCCTCACCTTCTGGCTGGATTTTCTCTTGTATTGGGTTTCTTAGGTCAAATATTTTGTTCATTGTGTGGATGGTGAGTATTTTTTCCACGTTCTTTCATTTTTATATTTTAGTTATTTATTAGATTCAAGCCATTAGCTAGAGATAATAAATATGGGATCTAAGGAAATAAACCATTTAAAACTAAGATTTAGAATATTATAAGATTTTTTGTGATGAATTGTTCTAGTAGAATATCTGTGATAGTTTACAGATCATATTAGTATTAGAGAAGGTTTCTTTGGGGTATTTGTGGCAAGTTGCAGTTATCCAAGAATCGGTTTAAGAAGAAAGTCACAAAACCCTAGCCATGGCCAACGCGTTTGTTCATAACAACGCTCAAGATCCAACAAAGGAAGATTTGTGAGGCTTGTAGAGTAAGTCATTAACATATCTCGCAATATGTCCCTCCTCATAGTGTCTCTAGCAAGAAATCTTGGATTGATCGGAGAGGTTGGAAGTTCTCACTATGATATAGGATAATAAGGGAAATTGGGAGATAATGAAGACCCATAAAATGAGTTGAGGAAAGAACCCGAGAAAGAGCATCCCAGTTCGAGTGTTGTTAACCCTTCATAGTCCCTATTCAAGATGGAAGTGAAAGTGGACATACAACCATACCAAGGTGAGATCGATGCATTAAAACATAATCATTGGTTGCAACAAATAGACGTTTATTTCAACATTCACCACATAGATGAAGAACAAAATATATCATTTGTGAGATTGAAGTTAGAGGGCCATGCTTTAACCTAGTGGGAAAGCGACACAAAGACACTTAGATTGGAGGGTGTCCAACCAGTAAATAAGTGGGAGGTTTTCAAAACCTCATTAATTCACAGTTCTATCTTATTGGGTATGTAGAGGACCAATATATTTGTTGGCATTAATTCAAGAAAAAATAGGGGCAAAGTGTACATGAGTACACCACTGAGTTCATAAATATGACCATCATGTTGGGTATCTCTCCCAAGAACCCATATGTACTCCTCAAGTATTTGCGGGGTTTGCATACTAATCTACACAAGAAAGTGATGATTTTCAAGCTGAGGACAGTGGATGATGCATGTGTACATGCACAATATCTGTAAAATAGAGGCCACAAGAAAGGGAAATCAAGCGGTTCCAAGTAAAAAGAGCAACAAGAAGCTTGTAAGGAGGAGATGAAGAAGTGGAAGGGGGGGAAGGATGAGAAGATGGTAGCTAGTGTACATTAGTGCAAGGATCCTAGTAACTATTGTAACCATTGGAATATTGATGGTCACACTGAGGAAAAGTGCTTGAAACTACATCTAGTGTTAAGGTTGAAGAAATGCTAGAAGGATGCAAAGAAAAAGATTATTCTAGCCATGGATTCGAGCAATCGGGTCAAAAGAAAATCCAATGTGGATGAGAATATTGTCTACACATTAGTGAAGGAGGAGGTGAATTAGAGTAGCCTTCATCACCAGGAAGCGAAGGAGATGACCAAACTCTTCCACATCAAGATCCAGGTCAAGAACCCAAGGATAGGCACTCTATTCAACTCTGGTTCATAGGTTAATCTCATAGCAATGGATCTGGTCAACAAGCTTTGATTGGAGGTTCACCATCATCCTAGCCCCTATCCATTGGGTTGGGTAAACAAGGATGTAGAGATCAAGGTAACGAAACAGTGTAATATTATTGTAAGTGGAGAATTTATTAATGAAGTGGTGTTGGATGTACTACCCCTAGACATGTGTGGTGTTGTGTTTGGGAGCCCCTACATGTATATGAGGGATACAATATTCATGCATAGATCCAACCGATACCACCTGATCAAGGATGGGAAATCCTACATAATTAACACACACAATTAAAAATCGAACATCTCACTAGTAAGTGCCAACCAAGCCAAGAAGTTGATTAGCTCCAGTAAGAAATATGTTTTACTTTTCTTAAAAGAAAATCAGTCTAATGATGAGTTGATAAGAGTAAAGGTATCCCTGAAGGAGTGTACTAAAGAGAAGAAACATTAGTTGGAGGATTTGCTACGTGCATACATAGGAGCGTTCCAGGAGCCTAAAGAATACCAACCAAGAGGGAATTGGAACACAAAATACATTTATTTCCAGGCTCCCCATTGTCGAACATTGGGCTGCATAGACAATCCATTTACGAAGCAAATGAAGTGAAGAATCAGTTGCAGTAGTTGTGGGATCAAGGAGTGATATGACCGATCACGTCACCTTGTGGGTCACCTATCATTATAGTACCCAAGAAGGATGGGACTTGGCATATGTGTATTGATTACATAGCTTTAAACAATATTACACTCAAGAATCTATACCCTCTATCCTAGATTGATGATTTGTTAGACCAGTTGCAGCACACCAAGTACTTCACTAAGTTGGATATGAAATCAATACACCACCAATTATGTGTCCAAAAAGCAGACACCTAGAAGACCACCTTCAATACAAGGAAAGGTCTATATGAATGGTTGGTCATTCCATTTGGATTATGTAATTCACCAACTACATTTATGAGACCAATGAATGATGTATTACACCCATATTAGATTCACTTGTTGTAGTATAATTGGATGGCATATTGGTTTATAACTCTACCTTGGAGGAGCACGTCTCACATCTCATGCAGGTATTAGAGACTCTGAAAAAGCACCAACTAATGGCTAACCTCAAGAAATGTGAGTTTTCTCAGTAGTTATTGATGTATTTGGGGTATGTGATTAGTGGAGGGGAGGTCAATATATATCCCACAAAGATGGAGGCCATCATGAAATGGCCAGTTCCAACAATTTTCACTGAAGTTAAAAACTTTGTTGGGGCATCACAGTACTTGCAGAAGTTCATCGCTTCATTTCCAGTAGTAGTTGCACCACTCCATGCCATAACAACAAGTGATGAGAGTTTCTGGTGGGGGAAGAATCAACATAAGGATTTTGATGAGATGGAAAGCAAGGTCAGTCAAGAAGCAATTCTCGCATTACCAGAATTGAAAAAGCCTTTTGAAGTGGGCACAGATGCAAGTGGGTATGCCATGGCAAAAGTTTTGATGCAAGTAGGAAGGCTTGTATGCTATTATTCTAGAATATTTCATGCGTCATTTCTAAAGTAGGTACCTATCTATGACAAGGAACTTTATTCCCTCATTCAAGTTGTCAAGAAATTGAAGCACTATCTTATGGAAAGCAAACCATCATCCACACAAATCACCAACTGCTGCAATATTTGCAGGCCCAGAGTAAGCTATGTAGTGTACCCTTTCACTACCGAGGTTCCCAAACCTCTTAGTTACCATTCTATACATGAATGTTTACATAATTCGTACAGGAGTTATAACCACATGAATTTAACACAATTAAACACACTTAATTCTCAGAGTAAAATATATAAGTTACTGCTACAATTAATCATTCCATAGCATTCAACAGTAACTTCATTTACACAGCAGAAAACATGATACATAAACAACATAGTCATGCCAAATGTGATAAAACATAGTTCAGATACTTATCTTTGACCAACAGTAGAATTCACCAACCAAGTGCAGGCCTTCCACGAACCTCCCAGCGTTAGACCACACTATTCATCAGCTCAACAGTGGGTCACCCCTGAGCTGGGACCGAGCTCCACCCCAAGGCAAGGAATCCTAGGCTAGGCCGAGGTTACAGGGAAGATAACACATACACAACCATCAGGAAGAAAGCTCTCCCAGGAATCTCCCACGCTCACTGCCCACAGACCCTCATTTCCCACATGCCTGTTCCACCCCAGGAGAGTGCACCTTCTCTGTCACCTAGACAGTCCTTCGACTGCCAGTCTCCCTTACCTTGGGTTACAGGAACAGACCGAACCAGAAGTCTCCGGGCTCTATGGCAGCTACATGGTTCATTCCAGGAGTTCTCTTCTCCCTCTGCGCACTCTCTCACCTGGAGGAGTCGCTCACAGGCCAACAAGCCTCACGCAGTCCAGTACTGCGTGGTCACAACAACCCACGGGAAACATAGACCAAGGCTTCCCAAAACGGTTCAGCAATCACAGGATGATCTCACGAACATGATTTCGGAATAGGCTCCACGCACAGGCTAGCTCAGCTTTTCCCGAACAACCAAGGATTCTTCCACTCGAGTTCAACACAGGGTTCCGGTTCAGGAAATGCGCTCCTGGGTTTTGCTTAGAACAGACACAGACTCATAGCTCTGGACAGGGGTGTACACAGGTTCCTCAGACAACACAAGCTTTACGGCTTTCGGAGATGAACCAGGTAATCTGCAGAGGTCGTACCGATTCTACGCCCTGAGGTTCGAGTTCGAATGGAGAGAAGATTCCCCCCACGGTTAAGCTCAATGCTTATATTTGCATGCACCAGGGTTGACACTTGTCACCCTGGGAACTGCATGCGTACCACAGTGTGCATCCCCTTTGCACGTTCCCTTTCCAAAACTTAGGATAAACAGAAATGCACATGTCTCTTTAAAAATAATATTAAAATATTATTTCCCAGGCTTAAGCCCCTAGACTTAGCCCCTAGGCTCATCACTCATCCCCTTTCCCACCTTCCAGCCCCTAATCCCTTGCCCACTCTGTGGACGCTCAGTCCCCCATCACTCTTTCATCGTGGTTGCTCTGCACCTGGCGGGTGTTTATATTTTATTAATTGATCTGCATACATACAAGTACATCAACAGGCTCATGGCCTTCAACACTTAGGCTCCCTGGCTTAAAAAAACACATAAGCCTACAGCGTATACAAAACTTGGCTCACCAGCCTATAGAACACATTTACAATTCTCTTTCAGATCATAGTTTACATCGGGGCTCGGCCTTGGGGACACTACAATCCCCCTCCCCTTATTTTTGCACTGTCCTCAGTGCAACTTACACTTCCTCTATGTGTCCTTCAAAATTTTCAAAAAGATGTGGGTACTCTGCCCACATAACTTCTTCATGCTCCCATGTCGCGTCCTCAGGACTGTACCAGGTCCACTGGACCTTTACAAGCTCTATAACTCGATTTCAGAGCTGCTTGTTTTTCCTGTCCAATATGCGCACAGGGTGCACCTGCAGGACACCTTCTGGTTCCACCTGAATCACAGTCCAATCGATGACATGATTAGCATCAGGTACATATTTCTTAAGCAG
Organism: Picea engelmannii; assembly: GCA_009831015.1. Taxonomy (NCBI): domain Eukaryota; kingdom Viridiplantae; phylum Streptophyta; class Pinopsida; order Pinales; family Pinaceae; genus Picea; species Picea engelmannii. The sequence continues at coordinate 120,831 of ML804937.1, read as the reverse complement.
TGAAACATGAAACACATTATGTACAGTCATAGATGCAGGTAATGCAAGCATGTATGCAACTGGCCCAATCCTTTCTAGGATCTCAAATGGCCCACAAAATCTTGCTGCCAACTTGGCGCAACCTCCCAATTTCAGGGAACTCCTGTTAGTTTTCACTTTCAGAAAAACATGGTCACCCACTTTAAATTCTCTATGGGTTCTGTTACTATCAACATAACTTTTCTGCCTGTCCTGGGCAACTTTCAAATTCTGTTTGATTTTTATCATTTGATCTTCCATCTCTTTGAGTAGTTCAGGTCCAACTACTATTCTGTCAGCTGGATTATCCCAGCTCACTGGAGTGTTGCACTTTCTTCCATAAAGTGCTTTGAATGGGCTCATCTTCAGAGATGCATGGTACCCATTATTGTAAGCGAATTCTACCAAATGCAGGTAGTCTTCCCACCTTGATGGTTTATCCATCACATACATTCTCAGCATGTCTTCTATTACTCAGTTTACTCTCTCTGTCTGTCCATCAGACTCAGGATGATATGCTGTACTGAAGTTCAGATTCATTCCGAACCCCTTGAACAGTCCTCTCCAGAAATTCGAAGTGAATTTCGGGTCCCTATTAGACACAATTGTCTTAGGAATTCCATGCAAGCGTGCAACTTCGTTTAAAAAGATATCAACAACATCTGCTGCTCTGTGGGTGGTTTTTAGTGGAATAAAATGGGAAGCTTTAGTAAGCTTGTCCACCACCACCATGATTGAGTCATATTGCTTGCTTGTTTTGGGCAATCCTGTGATAAAATCCATTGTTACCACATCCCATTTCCACTCAGGAATAGGTAAAGGCTGCAACAACCCTGCTGGGTGTCTCTGCTCAGCCTTGACCTTCTGGCATTCCATACATCTGGCGATGTATTCAACAATTTCCTTCTTCATACCTGGCCAAAAATAATGGTTTTTGACTGCTGCCACAGTCTTTTGATATCCAGGATGACCGACATAAGTCACATTATGCATTTCTTTTAGAATTGTCAGCTTCAATTCTTGGTCATTAGGTACATACACTCTGCTTTTATACAGAAGTAAACTATCAACTCCCAAGGTATAACTTTCCTTGGTTTGTGGTTTCTCATGCTGTTGTAGCTTTGCTACCAGTCTTTTGTTCTGCAAACCAACATTTGCAGCTTCAAGAATTCCATCTTTTAGCTCAGTTCTGTACATGTTAATGGCTGTAGCATGTAATTCATGAACTTTTCTATTGAGTGCATCAACCACTTTATTGTCTTTCCCTTTGATATGCCTGATATCAAAGTCATATTTGCACAGAAATTCCAGCCATCTAATTTGCCTGGCGTTTAGAGTTGGCTAATCAAATAAATACTTCAGACCATTGTGGTTTGTTCTTAATTCGAATTTCTTGCCCATGAGGTAATGTCTCCATTTCCTCAATGTATGAACAACTGCTGCCAGCTCTAAATCATGAGTGGCATAATTCTTTTCATGCTCTTTCAGCTTTCGGGATTCATAACAAATTACAGATCCCTCTTGGTTGAGAATTCCTCCCATCCCTTCCTTACACGCATCCGTGCATACTACATAATCCTTACTTGGATCAACAATCTTTAGGATTGGTGCACTAGTGAGCAGCTGCTTCAATTGTTGGACGCTGCTCTCACATTGCTCAGTCCACTGAAACTTCTTTTCCTCCCTTTGCAAGGAAGTGATAGCATGAGCTATCCTTGAAAATCCGGCTATGCACCTCCTATAATAGCCTGCCAAACCCATAAAGGATCTAACTTCTGTCACATTTCTTGGCGCTGGCCACTCTTAAATGGTTTGTACCTTCTCAGGATCCACAACGATCCCCTCTTCAGAAATAATGTGTCCCAGATAATGGATCTGCTTTTGATAAAATGAGCACTTGCTCAGTTTTTCATAAAGCTGGTGTTCTCTCAACACCTGCAACACCATTCTCAAGTGTTGTTCATGTTCTTCCTCTGTCTTGGAATACACCAAGATATCGTCCAAGAAGACTATGACAAACTTGTCCAGATAATTTCTGAACACTCCATTCATTAAGCACATGAAGACAACAGGCGCGTTGGACAATCCAAATGGCACCACAGTGAACTCACAATGACCGTACCTTGTTCTGAAGGCAGTCTTGTTGATGTCTTCATCTTTTATCCTCACTTGATGATACCCAGATCGAAGATCTATTTTTGAAAATACTTTCGCATCCTTTAACTGATCAAAAAGATCATCAATCCTTGGCAGAGGATATTTATTCTTGACAGTGACTTTTTTCAACTATCTAAAGTCAATGCACAGCCTCATCGTCCCATCTTTCTTCTTCACAAATAGGAGTGGGGCTCCCCAGGATGACACGCTGGGACGAATGTAGACTTTCTTTAATAGCTCTTCGAGCTGCAATTGCAACTCTTTCAGCTCTGGTGTGCTCATCCTATAAGGATCTTTTGAAACTGGAGCTACTCCAGCCATCAGATTTATAGAAAAATCAATGTCCCTCTTCGGAGGTAGTCCAAGCACCTCCTGAAACACATCCTCAAACTCTTTGAGCACCCTGTGGTCTTCCATATTCGGGACCACATTTTCGAATGCTTCTTCCACCCGGGCTGCAAATAGTTGACAGCCTTTTCGGTAACATTTCTTCAGCTGCATGGCTGAGATTTCTCTAACAGCCACGGCTCTGGGAATTCCTTGGGTTGTTACCTGATTTCCTTCTTCGTTCAGACATGTGAACCTCTTGTTTCGACCATCTAGAAGGGCATGGTGTTGGTCCAACCAGTCCATCCCAATTAAGCAATCATATGAGCCTAAAGGAAGAATGCTCAATTCAGCCTTAGTGCTCATTCCTTTCATATCCACTGAACATGACTTAACCAATTCAGTGACCTTCCTCTTGGTCCCTGTGGCTAACTGCACTAACCAAGACTTCTCATGTTTGCTCTTCGTTAGATGCAAACTTTCCACCACCCTAGGATTTACATAACTATGGCTAGCCCCTGAATCAATCAAAATAACAAGTGGTCGGTTGTTGATCATACATTCCAATTCAATCATGTGTGATTGAAATTCTGCTTGCTTGTTGTCTAGGGCTGCGTAGATCCTCAGCATTCTGCTGCCCATATCCTCCACTGTTTTAGCTTGGTGAACAGTATGGATAGTTCTTGCTTTGTCCTTTCTGTGGGGGCAGTCTCTATACCTATGATTCCCTTTATAGCCCCAACACTCCATGGGTGGAGGCCTTGGCATCTGCTCACTCCCTTCAACTTTCTTGGGTTCTTTAAAAGATGATTGTCCCCAAGGACTATTTCTGAAAAAGGAAGGCTTGCTTCCCTTCTGTCTCTGTTCTTTCTTAAACCTCTTCTGGTCATCCCAAGCCTTCCGAAAGGTAGGCTTTTCTCTTTGTTGTTCGTATAGGCATTTCACCCTTCTTATCGTTTCTTCTATAGTCTTAGGATCATCGTATTGGATCTTGTCACCAATGGAAGGTGGCAGACCACTCAGATACCTCTGAATTTTGATAGCCTCGTCTTTAATGAATGGAACATACTTCAACAGTTCCAGAAAACTTTGTTCATACTCATCAATGGTCATACTACCCAACTTGAGTTAGAAGAACTCCTTCGTATTTCTGTCATAGTATCTTTTAGTCAGGTATTTCTTCTCGAAATACCTCTTGAATTCCTTCCAAGTGACCTCTTTCTCTTGAATGTGTTGCATCTGCACAAACTGATCCTACCACATGGACGCTTTTCCTTTCAACTGGTACATTGCAATTCTACCTTCTGCATGGGCAGAATAATTCTGCAGCTGGAAGTATTTCTTCATGCCCAACAACCAAGCTTCAACATCTTCCTCTTTCTTATGCTCTCCATCGAATGTTGGAGGCTTAATTTTATTCATCTCTCCTTTCAATTCCTCCCTTCCAGATTTTCGATGTTTTTTGGTAGGGGACAGGCTCGAACTACTGTGTGTCTCCCTGTCCGAATGTTTTTGGGAGCGACTGTGACGTCGACTACCACTCCTCGATCTACTTCTTCTCCCATGGTCTCTGCGACTCTCTATTGTACTTGAGTCTCTCCCCTTCTCAAGTTTCTCTTCTATTCTTTCAAAACTCTGCAAAAATTTTAAGTTTAATTTCCCTTGTCGATCCTTGACTTTCATGAGCTTTCGGCTATCAGCTCGATGCTCCTTGGCCTCTCTTTGCAATCCTTCAAGGATTTTCATTATATGTCCTTCCTTATCCATCTCCTTTCCATGCCCATTAGAGTTTGATCCATTGACTCCTAAGTTAACATCCTTTCCTTCCCATTCGTCTTCCATTTCAGGGGTAATTTGCACTCTTCACCACTCCATACTCGGCGTTGATTAACTGGAGTTTTGGCCTCTGTTGTATTTTGAACACGCACTGTGCAATCCAATTCAAAATTGTCAGGCCATTACACTTCATGAATAACTCACAACATTTATAACTAATACGAACAAGAACGAAAGACATTTCAACTTCATAAGTTTCTTGAGCTCTGTCTGGCTCTGTGTTTTTCGGGTGTCTTGAAATTCTCCTATTTCCTTATCGGGAAGTTTTCCTCCCACAGGAAACTCTTCGGGGTCTCCCTTCCTTCTATCGGGGTTTTGAAACCAGCATTGTTTGGGTGGGTTGAATCGCCGATTCCCGATTTGCGATGAGCTTCTGCACGAGCGAGCCCTCCCGAGCTTAGATCTTGTCGCGTATGACCACACCTTCGTGACCGTGGCCTTACCTTCCTATCGGGATTTCAGTCCTCGAAACCCGATGCACCCCTTTGTGTGCTAGCCCTCTTGGCTAGGCCTTGGTCCACGTGACCGATACTATATGACTTGTTCAACCATGTGGTTTGCATGAGTTTTCCATAGTCTTGGTCACCTCACACATAATAGAACTTACTAAATCGGACCATGACGTATTAAGGACTTTCAAAGAAAGTTTAACTTTAAGCCTTGTTTAGAAGGATGATTATTTAACGTTGCTCTTGAATTAAATTTGAAAATCTAAATTTCTTAATTCAAAATTAAAAGGGTTTAAAGGTTAAATTAATCACGTCGCATTATCGGGATTCGCGATTTTATGAGAAGCATGTTTCATATCATCAGATTTCCCAAAATCCTGATTTTTCGATGCGCCTTTCTGCCTTAACCCTTCGCGGTTAAGCCCAGGTCCATGTGACCTCTACCCCATGACCGTACTCAAAGCTCTCGTCGGGGCTTCGGGGTTCGTGATGTCGCGATGCTCACGTACTCGGGACTCCCGATCCTACGACTTCCGACACATTCCTTTACGCGTTAGCCCCTGCCATGGGCTCTACACCATGTGACCACTGACTCGTGTCCCTGGCCTTTTCCTTATCGGGGTTCGGGGTTTCGTGAATCAAAATGTGTCAAAACTCTTGACAGCGGAATCCCCGATTTCCCGACTTCCGATGGACTCCATCCGTGATAGCCCTCCGGCTATGGCCCACACTCCTTTGACAATCGAGAAATCGCATTTTGCGATATCGAAACCTCACTGCACTTGTTTCCGAAACTTACAAAGTTTCGAACTTCGATGTGGGGTGACATCTGTCCTCCACTCTAACCCTGGTGGTCCCTACTCTGTCCTTGCACCTGTTGGGAAATCACGTATCGAAATATCGCGATTCCCATTGTCATGTGCTCAGGACTTCCAATTCCCCGATCTCCGACTTTGTGGAATCTTCTGACACGTGTCCTTGCTGATGGACGGTTCTGAGCGCCCGTTGGGATATCGCGGATCACGATTCCTTGATGCAGCGATTCTACACTCCTGAAACTCCGATGGTAAAATCCCGATGCCTCTCTGGGGATTCTCCTCTACCCATGAGGACTTAAACCCTGCACAACTTTCGTCAACTCGGACGATTGACGGGTAATCCCACAATGATCTTACAACTCACAATCCTCCCGAGTGTAAACTCCTGTGCAGTATCTCAAGGCTTTAAACCTTGTGCACATTCTCCAGATCTGACGGTTACAAGGGTTCGCCTTCCCTCCCGACAGATCCCACGGTTCTAACACCTTTGGTGTAAAGACCCGTCTTCCCGTGGCCATAGACTACGATGGCTATGGTTTCACAGCACCGCTAAACCTCCTGAGCTTAACAAAAAACTCGTCAAGTGTCTCCTCGATGCTTCGGAACAACCCAGGGTCCAAAATTGGTTCTCCAAACACAATTTCTCCTCTCACCCTCGGTCCAAAGACCACTCAACTGGCCCATCTAGGCTCAGTGTCGAAACCTTGGCTCTGATACCACTTTGTAGTGTACCCTTTCACTACCGAGGTTTCCTAACCTCTCAGTTACGATTCTATACATGAATGTTTACATAATTCGTACAGGAGTTATAACCACATGCATTTAACACAATTAAACACACTTAATTCTCAGAGTAAAATATATAAGTTACTGCTACAATTAATCATTCCATAACATTCAACAGTAACTTCATTTACACAGCGGAAAACATGATACATAAACAACACAGTCATGCCAAATGTGATAAAACATAGTTCAAATACTTATCTTTGACCAACAGTAGAATTCACCAACCAAGTGCAGGCCTTCCACGAACCTCCCAGCCTTAGACCACACTGTTCATCAGCTCAACAGTGGGTCACCCCCGAGCTAGGACCGAGCTCCACCCCAAGGCAAGGAATCCTAGGCTAGGCTGAGGTTACAGGGAAGATAGCACATACACAACCATCTAGAAGAAAGCTCTCCCAGGAATCTCCCACACTCACTGCCCACAAACCCTCATTCCCCACATGCCTGTTCCACCCCAGGAGAGTGCACCTTCTCTGTCACCTAGACAGTCCTTCGGCTGCCAGTCTCCCTTACCTTGGGTTACAGGAACAGACCGTACCGAAAGTCTCCGGGCTCTATGGTAGCTACAGGGTTCCTTCCAGCAGTTCTCTTCTCCCTCTGCACACTCTCTCACCTGGAGGAGTCGCTCACAGGCCAACAAGCCTCACATAGTCCAGTACTATGTGGTCACAACAACCCACGGGAAACACAGACCAAGGCTTCCCAAAACGGTTCAGCAGTCACAGGATGATCTCACGAACATGATTTCGGAACAGGCTCCATGCACAGGCTAGCTCAACTTTTCCCGAACAACCAAGGATTCTTCCACTTGAGTTCAACACAGGGTTCCGGTTCAGGAAATGCGCTCCCAGGTTTTTCTTAGAACAGACACAGACTCATAGCTCTGGACAGGGGTGTACACGAGTTCCTCAGACAACACAGGTTTTACGGCTTTTAGAGATGAACCAGGTAATCTGCAGAGGTCGTACCAGTTCTACGACCAGAGGTTCGAGTTCGAATGGAGAGAAGATCCCCCCCGCGGTTCAGCTCGACGCTTATATTTGCATGCACCAGGGTTGACACTTGTCACCCTGGGAACTGCATGCATACCACAACGTGCATCCGCTTTGCACGTTCCCTTTCCAAAACTTAGGATAAACAGAAATGCACATGTCTCTTTAAAAATAATATTAAAATATTATTTCCCAGGCTTAAGACCCTAGACTTAGCCCCTAGGCTCATCACTCATCCCCTTTCCCACCTTCCAGCCCCTAATCCCTTGCCCACTCTGTGGACGCTTAGTCCCCCATCACTCTTTCATCGTTGTTTCTCTGCACCTGGCGGGTGTTTATATTTTATTAATTGATCTGCATACATACAAGTACATCAACAGGCTCCTGGCCTTCAACACTTAGGCTCCCTGACCTAACAAAACACATGAGCCTACAACTTATACAACACTTGGCTCACCAGCCTATAGAACACATTTACAATTCTCTTTCAGATCATAGTTTACATCGGGGCTCGGCCTTGGGGACACTACAAGCTACAACAAACCAGACAATAAAAGTGGATGGGGTTTTTACAATAGATTCATCTAGTCATCGAGTATAAGAAGAGTAGCACATGTTGGGGTCCTATAATTATAGATAACTTGATTCTTCGACTGTTGATTTGGCATTTCCCTCGTGATGAAGACTTCTGGCTCGGTTGACCCCTTTATTCCCCTCCATCCATTTCGCCCGATCCTCCATCGCCCTGCTGCATCCTTCATCCTCCGTTGTGCCCTCACTCCCTTGTATTTTCAACACATTGAGTACGCCTCGCCCACCACTCATCTGAATAAACAAACTTATGTTAAAAGAAAAATCAATTGGTTTGGTATAGTTAGACTATATTAGTCTTATGAATAATTAATTATTAATTAATTAATGATTAATTATTAAATTAGTTTGTTAATAGTTAGGTTAGTTTATTAATATAAACATTCAATAAAAATCAAACATTAATAAACAAAATACAAAACATTAAAATAAACCAAACTTAAATTAATTAAAAAAGCGAATTAGTAAACAACATAAAAAGCACAAATAAAAACTAAACGAAACCACACGTAATAAATAAAACAAAAAAGTTAAAACTTAATAAAACATTAAAACAAAAAGGAAAAGGAAAACATGTGAAAAGAAACAAATAATAAAAAAAAATTAAATAAAAAACAAAACAAAAAAATAAAATGTCAAATCATTTTCCCCCCACCCGCAACTTAACATTCACACATCCCAAAAGTTAATCCACGGACATAAAAAATTTCGGACCCCCCCCCGGTGCTTTCGAACTTTAACGGAGGGGGGGCATCCCGAATAGTGGTATTGGGAGGGACACTTGTCACCTCCAGGTGATTTCGG
>ML804937.1:101877-112027 GCA_009831015.1 Picea engelmannii | reverse complement strand
AATACCACTTACCACCTCAAGGGGGTCCGTAATACCACTTACCTCTCCAAAACCGCCCTCCCCCATTTTCACAAAACCGTTGTTTTTTCAGTTTTGACACCTCGTCTTGTGAAGCAGATTCTGGGAAAAAGGAGATGAAATTTTAAAAACCGAAAGAGGTTTTTATTCATAATTGGTTGAGTAACAAAAACCTCTCCTAGTTTTTGTAAAGGTACCACCAGTTAGGAGAATCGAAGCCGTCTTTCAGCCTCATTTTTCGGATTTCTAGTTTTTCCTGTTACAGTCCTGATTTTGCGGGAGCTGTTTTGGAGAGTTGGAGACGAAATTTGAGAAACTGAAGGAGGTTTTTTCTCTAGAAAAGCTAATCTACAATAACCTCCTTCATTTTTTTCACAGGTGCCACTGATTTGGAAAAATCAATGACTGAGAGGCCCCCTGTTTTGCATAAGTTCGACCCGTTTTCTCATGGTTGACAGTTCAATTTTTTAGGGAATTTTGTTATTTTTGGCTAGGATTGCCTAGTTGTCAAAGAAGGAATTCGAAAGTGACATTGTTTTTAGGGTTTAGGCCCCTTAATATAAGATCCGATTATGTTTTTGTGGAAATTGTTTGATCTTGTACTATTTTTAGTATTCCAGTTCCTGTTTGATAGGATCTCTATTTTTGATGCAAAGGATATAAAGCCTATGCTTTCAAGATGAATGGAGGTTGATTAGTCAGAGGACCATGATTTAGTTTTTGTAAATCAGCTCATTGAGCTTTCTGTACTTTCATCAATTCAATAATACAGTGCTATGCTGCAAGATTCTTTGTAAATTTGTTCTCTCTGTTATCATAATTAATGTCTGCTTCTGAATTATTATGAGAATATTAAGAACATAATTGGTTTTAATGTACCCTCTATCTCTGGCTTAGTATAGTTTTTTATGTTTTCCAATGAAGATTAAACTCATAATTCTCAGTTGCTCTATGCTTAATTGAATTTCTTAACCTATTCCATCTCTCTCATTTCATTTAAGTTAAAGGATCCAGTGATTTGTCTACCTTGCCCTGCAAATATTAGTCTGTTGACATGGATTTTTTATCATTTGTTACAGTGACTCCATAGCCCATGGTTTCTCTTCTCTTCCCCTACCCAATTCCTAAAAACAAATCCCATGTTCTGTGTAACTAGCCTAATATCCTCTTCAAACAAAGTTATATCAGACAGAGAGATCCCTCTCTGAGTCTTGGAGGGCTAGATCCAAGAATCGAAGTGGTTTTTATGTTGCCTCTGTGACTGCCCCCACACCCTTGATCAAATTACAGAGTGCTAACAACACAAACAGGTTTGTAAACATTCTTTCAAGGTAACCCACATCCAAGATTACAACTTTGGGAACTCCGATGCACATGGAGTCTTTTACCCATAATGCATACATAGAGGCATACATAGAAGACGAGGACTTCAAGGAGTTGCTTCAGCAACTACACGACCAAATTTGTATAGAATAATGTGATGGTAAGACTTACTATCATCTCCATAATGGATTACTCTATAAGCTAGAAAAGTTATTTGTTCCTAAAGGTGAAAGATTGTAGTTGATCAGAGAGGCTCAAAAATCCAAGGTTGCAGGATATTTTTGTGATGGGAAGAGGGTTACTAACTTACATGTATGTGTATTGGCCCAGAATGTAGGAAGATGTAGCACAATACATGAGAGGATGCATATTTTGTTGTATCAGGAAGCCTAGTAACAAGAATCAAGGTCTTTACCATTCCTTACCTATACCCATCAACCTTGGGAAAGCATTTCCATGGATTTTGTGGGAGGTTTACCAACAAACATGAAGGGACATGACTATCTATTTTTGGTAGTTGATAGGTTCAACAATATGTGCATTCTTGTGCCTTGTAAATAGACCATCAAAGGACAATAAGTGGTCAACAAGTTCTTTGAACATGTTTAGGTGCACTTTGGGATACCAAGGAGCATCATCTCAGACAAGGATACTAGATTTCTCAGTGCATTTTGGAATATAGTATGGGAGAAGATGGACACTAAGTTGGAGTGATCTACAACATTCCATCCCTAGAAATAAGGGCGGGAAAAATTATTTAATAGGACTTTGGTGATACTTTTGAGGGGTTACAATCAAAAGCATCTGAATATCTGGGATGAAAATCTGATGTATATACAACACTCTTATAACAGAGAAGTCCACGCTTCTACTGGTAAGTCACTTTTTGAAACTTGCTTTGGATATTTGTCACCTTCAGTCTTGGATGTTGTATATGTACAATAAGTAGGAGTGAGGGAGGAACTCATAGGAGATGCATTGAGATCAGTAAAATTTGTTGAGAAGATTAGGAGGATCCATTTGCAAGTACAAGAGACACTAAAAAAGTCACACGAAAAGTATAAGTCCAAAGATGATCAACACAGAACCGAGAAGTCATTCAAAGTGGGTGATAGGGTTTGGTTACATTTTAACAAGGAAATACTACAAGGTCCTGGTAAGAAGATCAAGGCTTTGCAGTATGGACCTTTCGATGGACAAGGTTGGAGATGACTCCTACAAACCCATTTTACCCCCATACATGCACATTTACTGAGTATTGAAAGTGGAGAATCTGAAACTCTATGAGCCTTCCATGTTAGATCGAGAGGTGTCGCAAGTCCTACCTAACATAATGAACTTAGCACCATATTCTTAGGTAGAGTTGGAAGAAGACATAGTTCATCAAAAGAATTCCACAACTACAAGACAGGCACAACGTGATCTTTGGTAGATTGGGTCGAAAGGACAACTTCCAGGCAAAACAAAATGGTATTCCAAGGAGAAGGAAGAGGAAAATTTTCGTCACCTCGTTTAGTAAATATTTTTGGGACCAAAATCCTCCCTAAATTAGGAGATATGATCAGGATTGGATAATTCTATAATTTTTCATCTATCTCGATGCTTTCAAAGTGAAAAAATTGAAGGAATCAACTTGCAAGGTCATTTTAGTGGCATGTCCCAATTTGGAAAATGTAGGTATGAAACCGTCTAAAACATTCTAGAGCCATATTGAGGCATAAAAGAACCTTTTTTTCGGGAACTACATAGTTCTTTCACCGAAGATTCCATATTCTACACTCCAAGACCTTTCCAACGGTGCGTCAAACACCTCAACTGGAGCTCGTATGCAAAAGTTATGTCTCCTGCATGTTGACCTACCTTGTTGACCACCATGGTAAGAGTGGATGCCATGTCAACCCCCATTACTCACACATATGGGGATAGCCATATGTGGACTTTCAAGAATATTCTAGAAGGTCCAAACCTGATCACTAATTGAGGGTTGAGGAAGTCAAAACCCTAACTCTAGACGACAATTGGGCTATGTTAAATATCATGCCGCTAGGAGGAGAAAAGGGTTACATTCTTTTGTATTGTATCTTGTTCAATAACTGAGAAAAACATGTGAGAGTGGTATTTTGTGGGAATAACAGAGGAGGAGGAGGACTCTATAGCAGTCGTTGAGGCCACAATATCAAAACTTAACTTCATAGTGAGTTCACATTCCTTTGTATGTGCATTTTATAATTAAAGCAAAGAGAGCATAACACATGCCTCACCGTCTAGTTGGGTTTTCTTTCGTATTAGGTTTCCTAGGTCAAATCTTGTGTTCATAATGTGGTTGGTCTGTATTTTGTGCCTGTTCTTTCATTTTTATATTTCAATTACTTCTTAAATTCAAGCTGTTGGCGACGGAAGTCACTCCTGGATTGCTAGCAGGAGCAGAGCCCGATGCCCATCAGTTTTATGTCACGGTTGTTTGTAGATGGGTGATCAAATGGAGGGAAACTCAAAACAATAGCGTTCCAACTCTTAAACCAGGCCAGGTATGCATGAGCAAGTGAGGTCTTGCATAAATTTTAGACAGTGAGCTGTAGTAAAGAGTGAACAGGCGGAAGACTTATACAAGAGAAAAGCGGAGGTCTGTTATAAATAACAGGTTTTTAATAGACCGAGGAAGAAGACGTCCAAATGAAATATCATCTTACATTCAAACGCAAAAGCCAGAGAATGCAGCAATGCAACAATAAATCTTTTATCATAACATAACTACAATAATTCGCACGAGTCAGTCAATCATGAACTCTCTTAGCATGAGACGAAAATTAGATGGAGTAAGAAAAACTGTCTGTCATAAAACAAGAAATCTCATATACAGATGCATAAGCTGAAAGCTAGAATAGATATTAAAACATTACAGTAGGGAGCTCTGCTCAACCATCGATCATTACAAAATGGCAAAAATGCCTACATATACTCTTCCCTTCCTTTCGTCCAGTGGAGGCGTCTCAAAACTTTCAAAGGGTGACGTCTCCTCAATCAAATCTGTCTTTTGTTCCTCTGTAATATGCCTCTTTAATTCAGCATGGCTCACGCTAGGGTGGTAGCTGAGCCCTTTGAATGTTGAATTGGCGTGTGCAGGTTCCTCTGGCGGCTTGAAGACTCGGCGTGGCTTCCCTGAGGAGAAATGGTACAGGGGACCCTCCCAGACAGACTTTCGGTTGGTACCTCCATACTCTGCAATAAATAAGCGAGGTGAGGTTTGAGCCACCCTCTCTTTTCTTCATTAATCTCCAGTAGGTACCGAGATTTAACCCACGTCGAATCGACATCTGGTGCATCACTGTGCCTTCCCTCTATGATTTAGTTCAACGTTTCGGGGTCTGAGTGGCCAAATGACAAACATAAACACCCCTTCCCCATGCCTCCTTCTTGATGACCAGGCGCCAAAACCATGGGCCCGATTATGGGCGTCATCGAAAATTCGGGGTTCGGGATTTCAAAATGCAAGAAACGAGGGGCGCCTGCTCCTCGAAACTCCGATACCCGATATGCCGACCGGATGCCACCTGTCTCAGTTGGATCAGACGGTCTAGATTTGCTTTGGCCCATGCCTCTTCCCCTTGCTAAACCCTGGGCAACTGGTCGGTCCCGATAACCCGATGACTGTCGATCTGTTTTTATGGATGGATCTCGGCCGCCGATGGAAAAACTTCGCCCGCTCGCTTGACTTGCTGCTACAAAATGGTATTCTCTCGTGCTATGCTCAGGTGCTTCCCATGAAAACTGTAGACTTGGGTACGCCTAATCCCGAGACAATAAATATCACTAACATTAGGCTCCATGGGGGATAGATTCATCCCTGCGATGCTCTAAGAACTCCTTCCGCAACTTCAGTTCCTTGCTATTAGGCTATGGAGTCACCTATTAAGCCGAAAACATGTAAGAAGAAAATACTTAAAGGTAGAATGGACAATATTTACAAACAAAGGAGCCGTTTAAGGCTCAAATAAAACATTTTTTCAAAAAATGCCCATTCACTGGGCTGTTGAAAATCTCTTCACCCTCCAGATCCTGCAACCCGTATGTGTTGTTAGAGAAAATCTCAGAGATTTTGAAGGGGCCAATCCAGAGGGCGTCGAACTTGTTGTGCTTGCCTTTATCCTGTCTGGGTGCGTCCCACTTAAATACCAAATCCCCGATCTCGAACACCTTTTTCCTGACCTTCCTGTCAAAAGCCTGCTTGATCTTCTGCTGATGACTGTAAGATGCGTCCCTCACTTGTTCTCTGCTCTGCTGCACTTCCACTATCTGGTGAATTCTTTTGATCATATGATTTGGTTCTCCCTCATAGTCTTGAAAGAACTTCGCCACAGGTAAGGCGAGCTGGGTAGGGAAAACCGCCTCTGCTCCGTAGACTAGCTGAAACGAAGAGGTGCCCAGAGACTTCTTCGTCGTGACACGATCGGCCCACAGAGAAAATTTCAACTTTGAATCCCAGGCTCTTTTGTTATCCTCTAATAGTCTTTTGATGATCTTTATCAGGGTTTTGTTAGAGGATTCCGCTAAACCATTTCCCTGGGGATAGTAGGGGGTGGAGTGAACTACCGAGATTTGGAACTGCTCACAGAACTTAATTAAAGGTTCATATTTGAAAGAAGAAGAATTATCGGTGATGATTCTGCTGGGACAACCAAATCGGGCTATGATATCCTCCAGGAAGCTGATGATTACTTTGTGTGATGCGCTTTTGGTGGGGACCGCTTCTATCCACTTTGTGAAATAATCTGTCGCAGTCAAGATCCATCTGTGCTGACCACTTGAGGGAGGATGAACTTCTCCGATGAAGTCCAACCCCCACTGTTGAAAAGGTGCCGAAAGCACTATGGGTTTTAATGACAACGATTTGAGCTGCTGCTTTCCTGAGAACTTTTGACATTTGGTGCAAGCTCTGATCTCCCTGCAAACATCGGGGAATAAAGTGGGCCAGTAATACCCAGCTCGGAGTATCTTGTGGGCTGTGGTCTTCCAGAAATGATGACCTCCACAAAGGCCGCTATGAAAATCAAACGTAACCTTCTGGGCCTCCTGTGGGTCTAGGCATCTCAGAAATACCCCTAAAGGGTCTTTCCAGTACAAGGTTTGGTCGATGAGGCAATACCTGACCACCTTGAGCTTTAGAGACCTTGCTTTTCTTTTTCCCATTCCATCAGGGGGCTTCAACTCCTATAGGAAATATAGAACGTCACGATACCAGGCACATTCTGCCAGCGATAAGCCATCTTGAGAGCATGGGATGGGTAATTCAGCTTGCTGAGATCCTGGGCGAGTATTGATGAAACTAACCCGCAAGGCTTCACAGTTGGATTCATCCAGTAGCTTGGCCAAACCTTGCCCCTTAACCAACTTGGTGGGCTTGTGGTACAGGGGACCCTCCCGGACAGACTTTCGGTTGGGACCTCCATACTCTGCAATAAATAAGCGAGGTGAGGTTTGAGCCACCCTCTCTTTTCTTCATTAATCTCCAGTAGGTACCGAGATTTAACCCATGTCGAATCGACATCTGGTACATCACTGTGCCTTCCCTTTGCGATTTAGTTCAACGTTTCGGGGCCCGAGTGGCCAAATGACAAACATAAACACCCCTTCCCCATGCCTCCTTCTTGATGACCAGGCGCCAAAACCATGGGCCCAATTCTGGGCACCATAAAAAATTCGGGGTTCGGGATTTCAAAATGCAAGAAACGATGGGTGCCCGCTCCTCGAAACTCCGATACCCGATATGCCGACTGGATGCCACCTGTCCCAGTTGGACCGGAGGGTCCAGATTTGCTTTGGCCCATGGCGCTTCCCCTTGCTAAACCCTGGGCAACTGGTCGGTCCCGATAACCCGATGAATGTCGATCTGTTTTTGTGGATGGATCTCGGCCGCCGATGGAAAAACTTCGCCCGCTCGCTTGACTTGCTGCTACAAAATGGTATTCTCTCATGCTATGCTCAGGTGCTTCCCGTGCAAACTGCAGACTTGGGTACACCTAATCCCGAGACAAGAAATATCACTAACATTAGGCTCCATGGGGGATAGATTCATCCCTGCGATGCTCTAAGAACTCCTTCCGCAACTTCAGTGCCTTGCTATTGGGCTGTGGAGTCACCTATTAAGCCGAAAACATGTAAGAAGAAAATACTTAAAGGTAGAAAGGACAATATTTACAAACAGAGGAGCCGTTTAAGGCTCAAATAAAACATTTTTTCAAAAAATACCCATTCACTGGGCTGTTGAAAATCTCTTCACCCTCCAGATCCTGCAACCCGTATGTGTTGTTAGAGAAAATCTCAGAGATTTTGAAGGGGCCAATCCAGAGGGCGTTGAACTTGCTGTGCTTGCCTTTACCCTGTCTGGGTGCGTCCCACTTAAATACCAAATCCCTGATCTCGAACACCTTTTTCCTGACCTTCCTGTCAAAAGCCTGCTTGATCTTCTGCTGATGACTGTAAGCTGCGTCCCTCACTTGTTCTCTGCTCTGCTGCACTTCCACTATTTGATGAATTCTTCTGATCATATGATCTGGTTCTCCCTCATAGTCTTGAAAGAACTTCGCCACAGGTAAGGCGAGCTGGGTAGGGAAAACCACCTCTGCTCCGTAGACTAGCTGAAACAGCGAGGTGCCCAGAGACTTCTTCGTCGTGACATGATCGGCCCACAGAGCAAATTTCAACTTTGAATCCCAGGCTCTTTTATAATCCTCTAATAGTCTTTTGATGATCTTTATCAGGCTTTTGTTAGAGGATTCCGCTAAACCATTGCCCTGGGGATAGTAGGGGGTGGAGTGAACTATCGAGATCTGGAACTGCTCACAGAACTTAATTAAAGGTTCATATTTGAAAGAAGCAGAATTATCGGTGATGATTCTGCTGGGACAGCCAAATCGGGCTATGATATCCTCCAGGAAGCTGATGATTACTTTGTGTGATGCGCTTTTGGTGGGGACTGCTTCTATCCACTTGGTGAAATAATCTGTCGCAGTCAGGATCCATCTGTGCTGACCACTTGAGGGAGGATGAACTTCTCCGATGAAGTCCAACCCCCACTGCTGAAAAGGTGTCGAAAGCACTATGGGTTTTAATGAAAACGATTTGAGCTGCTGCTTTCCTGAGAACTTTTGACATTTGGTGCAAGCTCTGATCTCCCTGCAAACATCGGGGAATAAAGTGGGCCAGTAATACTCAGCTCGGAGTATCTTGTGGGCCGTGGTATTCCAGAAATGATGACCTCTGCAAAGGCCGCTATGAAAATCAAACGTAACCTTCTGGGCCTCCTGTGGGTCTAGGCATCTCAGAAATACCCCTAGAGGGTCTTTCTAGTACAAGGTTTGGTCGATGAGGCAATACCTGACCGCCTTGAGCTTTAGAGACCTTGCTTTGCTTTTTCCCATTCCATCAGGGGGCTTCAACTCATGTAGGAAATATAGAACGTCACGATACCAGGCACTATCTGCCAGCGATAAGCCATCTTGAGAGCATGGGCTGGGTAATTCAGCTTGCTGAGATCCTGGGCGAGTATTGATGAAAATAACCCGCAAGGCTTCGCAGTTGGATTCAACCAGTAGCTTGGCCAAACCTTGCCCCTTAACCAACTTGGTGGGCTTGATCTCCAGATCAAATTCTAGGATCTTAGTGATCCATCGGCCTCTTTTCCCATTTACGTCGGGTTGCACAAGGATGTCCTTCACGGAAGATGAAGGAACATATGTTGTTACTTTTGAATGCAAGACATAGACTCTGAAAGCTTTAAGAGCTTTCACTAAGGCATAGGCCTGCTTCTCCATGATATCATATCTGCTCTCTGCATCTCTTAACGCCCTGTTGAAGAAAGCGATGGGCTGCTCACGCCCTTCCTCATTTTTTTGCAATAAGACCGCCGCCACTGTATCAAAAGAAGCAAAGGAGAAAATTAGGAACTCCTTGGAATAGACAGGACTGATAAGCATAGGTGTCTCAGTCAATGCCTTTTTTATTTGGTCAAAATATGCCCGGGGCTCAGCGGTCCATCTCACTTCGTTTGCTTTTCTGAGCATTGTTGTGATGTGTTTTACCAATTCAGCAAAATTTTAGATGAATCTCCTCAGGAAGTTAATCTTTCCTAGAAATGCCTGGACCTCTTTCTTAGACCTGGGAAGTGAAAGGCTTTGAATTTCTTCTACCCTGCTAGGATCAATCCTCACTCCCTCTGCTGACACTATATGGCCTAATAACTTCCCCTCCTTCATAGCAAACAAATATTTCTTGGGGTTCAGGGATAGGCCAAACCTTCGACACTTCAAGAAGACTCTCTTCAGAGGACAGCGGTGCTCCTTGTCTGTCCTAGAGAAGACTGTGATATCATCCAGATAGATTACCACAAACTAGTCCTTCTCCCCGATGAACGCTATATCCATAGCTCGCTGAAACATTGCTCCTGCATTCATCAATCCGAAAGGCATTTTGGCATACATGAATGTGCCCCAAGGAGTGATGAAGGTTGTCTTTTCTATGTCCTCAGGCATGACTGATATTTGATTATACGTTGAAAACCCATCAATCATGGATATCCTAGATGCTCTAGTTACCCTCTGCAATATGTGTTCCATCTTAGGTAAGGGGTAATTGTCTTTCTTTGAGATTCTATTCAGGTTTCTAAAATTGACACAAAGCCTGATTTCCCCGCTTTTCTTCCTTACTGGGACCAAGTTGGCCACCCACTCGAAATATCTCAAGGGGACAATGATTCGTGCATCCAACAACTTTTTAACTTCCTTCTCCATGACGGGAAGCAACATGGGGTTTA
>ML804937.1:25984-91930 GCA_009831015.1 Picea engelmannii | reverse complement strand
TATGCAAAAGTTACGACCCCGGGAAGTTGATGTACTCACTTACCCAAACGGGGCCCACATGACTTTTGGCGCTTCATCTCCTAGGGTTAGGTTTTTGGATGTCTAGGACTTTTGGCATTCCCGTCTATTGTGAAAGGGCCTTCCGAGCCTCATTGTAATCATCTTCTTGTGAATGCAAGTAGCCAACACATCTCTTCTCAGAGATAAGCTGCCACCATTCTAGCGAGTCTTTCACTCTGTATTTTTACAGTCTCTGTACATTTCTCTAATCAATAGAAATCGTGTATTACTGTATATCTCTGTTTATGGTTGAATCTTTGATACATTTATGTTATATTATGGAATATCTGTGATATCTCTGTGCATTTCTTTATTATAACTCCGCTCTCATTTCGTGCCGAAAATAATCCGGATCAAAAGAACACCAAGAAGATTCCAAGGAGGGAAAGAAGAAGTGGAAAGGGAGGAAGGATAAGAAGACAAAAGTCACTACACATATATACAATGATCCCAATAACCATCGTAACCTTTGGAATATTGATGATCACACTGAGGAAAACTACTCGAAACTACATCTAGAGATGAACCTAAAGAATCACAAGAAGGATGCTAAGAAAACTAATCTTCTAGCCACAGATTCAAGTAATTAGATTGAAAGCAGCTCCGATGTGGATGATAATATTGTTGGAACATTAGTGCAATAGGAGGTGAATCTGAGTTGTATTCATCACCAAGAAGAGAAGGAGATGACCAGACTCTTCCACATCAAGATCCAGGTGAATAACATGAAGATACATGCTCTCTTAGACTTTGGTTCACATGCTAATCTTACAGCAGTGGATCTGGTCAACAAGTTTGGATTGGAGGTTCTTGATCATCGTAGCCCCTATCAATTGGGTTGGGTAAACAAGGATGCATAGATCAAGGTAACTAAATAATGTAACATAAATTTTGTTGTAAGTGCAACCTTGATTGATGAAGAGGTGTTGGATGTAGTGCCCCTGGATATGTGTGGCGTAGTGTTTGGTAGAGCCTACATCTATATGAGGGATGCGATATTCATGTGAAGTACCAACCAATATTGATTTATCAAGGATGGGAAGTCTTACATAATTAATGCACACAATGGAAAATCGAATATGTCACTAGTAAGTACCAACTAAACCAAGAAGTTGAGTAGTTCCAGTAAGAAATAAGTTTTACTTTTCTTACGAGGAAATCAATTAGATGATGAGTCGATAAGAGTAAAGGCATCCTTGGATGGGTGTACTAAAGAGTAGAAACATCAGTTGGAGGAGTTGCAATAGACATATAGAGAAGTTTTTAAGGATCCTAAAGAGATACCACCTAAGAGGGAAGTGGAGCAAGAAATACAGTTATTGCTAGACTCATTTTTTAACACTGGGTTGCATAGACAATCTATTATGGAAATAAATGAAGTAAATAAGCAATTGCAACAACTATTGGAGTAGCAAGTGATCCATCTAAGAACCTCACATTGTGGGTCACCTATAATTATAGTGCCCAAAAAAGATTGGGCTTAGCGGATGTGTATCGATCACGGAGCTTTAAACAATATTACACTGAAATATATCGATAGTCTTTACCCAGGATTGATGATATGTTAGAGCAGTTGCAAAATACCAAGTAAATCACCAAGTTGAATTTGAAATCGAGATACCACTAGGTACATGTCAAATAAAAAGGCACTTGAAAGACCGATTTGAAGACAAGGCAAGGTCTATATGAATGGGTGATGAGGTCATTTGGATTATGTAATGCACCAACTACATTTATGAGACCTATGAATGATGAATTGCTCCCTTATTTAAATTCATTCGTTACAATAAATTTTAATGATATATTGGTTTATAAATCTACTTGGGAGGAGCATGTCTTGCATCTTATGCAGGTATTATAGACTCTAAAATAGCACTAGCTACTCACCAACCTCAAGAAATGTGAGTTTTCTCAACTTTCATTGGTGTATTTGGGGTATGTGATCAGTGGAGGGGAGGTCAAGATACATCTCACAAAGATGGAGGACATCATGAAATGGCCACTTCCAACAACTTTCATTTAAGTTCGGATCTTTGTTAGGGAAACAAAGTACTTGTGGAAGCTCATAGCTTCATTTTCAATAGTAACTACACCAATCCATACCATAACAACGACTGGTAAGAGTTTCCAGTGGGGAAAGAATGAATAGAAGGATTTCAATGAGATGAAAATAAAGATCAATCAAGTTCCAATTCTCGCATTACCAAACTTGCAAAATCCTTTAAAAGTGGACATAGATGCAAGTGGGTATGCCATTGGAGCAATTTTTATGCAAGGAGGAAGGTCTGTATACTATCATTTTGGAACATTTCATGGGGAAGTTCTCAACTACCCTACCTATGACAAGGAAATCTATGCCTTGGTTCAAGTTGTCAAGAAATGGAAGCACTATCTGATGGGAAAGGAGACCATCATCCACATGGATCACCAGTGGCTACAATATTTACAGGCCCAAAGTAAGCTACAAAAAACCAGACATTACAAGTGGATGGGGTTTTACAATAGTTTCATCTAATCATCAAGAATAGGAAGGGAAACACAAATAGGTTGGCATACATGTAATCAATGTCACCTACATCCAAGATTACAACTTTGGGAACTCTGATGCAAATGGAGCCTTTTGCTTATAATGCATACAAAGAGGCATACATAGAAGACAAGGACTTCAAGGAAGCTAGACAAACTATGTGTTTCTAAAGGTGAAAGATTGCAGGTGATCAGAGAGGCTCACACCTCCAAGGTTATGGGACATTTTGGTGTTGGGAATACTAAATTTTTAGTGCATTTTGGACTACATTATGGGAGAATATGGACACTAAGTTGAAGAGATCTACGACAATCCATCCACAAACAAATGGGTAGACATAAGTAATCAATAGGAATTTGGTTCAACTTTTGAGGGGTTACAATCGAAATCATCTGAAGACTTGGGATGGAAATTTGATTTATATACAATAATCTTATAACAGAGCAGTCCACACTTCTACTGGTAAGTCATGTTTTTAAACTTGCTTTGGATATTTTCCACCTTCACCCTTCTATGTCGTATATAGACAACAAGGAGGAGTGAGGGAGGACCTCACATGATATGCGTTGAGATCAATAAAAAATGTTAAAAAGATAAGGCATATCCATTTGCAAGTACAAGAGATGATGAAGAAGTCTCCAAAAAATTACAAGGCCATACATGATCAACAAAGAACTAAGAAGTCATTGAAAGTGGGGGACAGGGCTTGGTTACAATTGAACAAGCAAATACTACGATGTCCATGTAAGAATATCAAGTATCTACAGTATGGAACTTTTGCGATATTGGAGAAGGTGGTCAAGTGGACAAGTATAAGATACAAGCATTTGTTAGAAACAAAAGGAATTAAATGTACATATTCAAAGGTTTTGAAGATCAGAGTGACACATACCATGATATCCAGACTCATTACCTCATGGAGCAAGAACCATCTCTGATACATGACCAAGCCAAAGGTGATGGATGCTGCTACTATTGACAAAGTGGAGGCGTTGAATGGGAGAAAAGATGGGTCCTCCAGGGCCATGCTCCAGTCGATCTGGCTCTCGGTACTCCATGTCTAGGACTTGTGGGCCTCAAGACATAATCTCTTAGTTATCCCTAAAAGTGGGGATGACATGTGGCTCCAACTCGGGGACATGTGCTCACCGTAGAGCACATGAGAAGCTCAACATCTCTGGCATAACCTGTTACTTGCTTGATCTCAATAGAAACTATTAGTAACCATTTGGGGTGGTGATACCACCCCAACACACACACACACACACACACACACACACACACACACACACACATATATATATATATATATATAAGACTGAAAGTAAGCAATCATGAGTGTGAATGTAAAAGCAAACTATTCTAACATGCAATGTCGATGGTATAGTACAATGAATGAAAAAATGCCTACCTACTTACCTGTACTTACCTGCTCGCTGCATGTTAGGTGTAATCAAATGACCAATGAAACCAATCCAACAACGCCCCACAATACTTGCCTTTGTGCTTCAACATAGACCAAAACAATGATAAATAAAGCACAAAAATGACATGGGTTAGAACATATATCATATCATTGGAAATCACAAAGTCTAACTCATGGAGGCGAGTGGGAGGGATAAAATCATGCCACGTCAATCTCTGAGGAAAGTACTCAATCCACTTCAGAAAGGGGTCATGAAAATTCCAAGGCTAATAACATTGACTCAAAAGGTCCACAAATTGGATACCTAGGACGTCCTCACATTCTGGAGTCAAGGAAGGGATCGAAAAAGACCTAGCAGATGACTGGCAAATTCTCAAGGGAAAGTTAAGAAACCGAGATGATAGACATAAACTTATAGTACTCAACCAACCCTTGGACTCTAGGGTTTGCCTAGGAGGAAACTCGATACAAAGGATATAATTCCCAACTACACCTTTAATGATACAACAAGGTAAAGTAATAAGGGGTGGCTAGAGAAATATGTCATGAGAATCCTTCTTTGGGCAAAGATTGTTCTCACTCCTATCAAAACCTGAGCACAACGGTGGTTGATAATCATCTTCATAGAATAAATCCAAGTGCTTGGAGGAGTACTCATAAAAACCCTCAAGGTAAGACCAAAAATCGTCAGGAAAATATGGTACTAGGTCAACCTTGGGTGTTTGGGGAGCATCGGTAAATATATCATCCCCTTGTTGACAAAAATCAAAGGTAATCTGTAGTGATAATTGTGAAGGAAATAGTTGGGAATGATTATCAATGTTGTAAATGGGGTCCATATCAAAACCAACTATATCCCATTTACGTCTTCCAACATGTATGAACTCATCAATATCAACTATGTTAGTATCAACATCATAACATGGAGGATTCAAAACACTCAAAGGCTCACCCATCTCCTCCTCATTTCCCAAGTGATAAAACAAAGAATCATTAGAAACATGGATAGGAGGGTGACTTACAATGCTTGTTTATTTTTGTGTAGTAGCTTCGAGGAACTGGGTATCTTCAATGTGCATTACGATATTATCCTCATGATTTTCCCTTTCATCTTTGATTGTACAACAAGGAAGATCCACTTTGTTCAAGGCTCCCTTTTCTCCTTCATTTTTTGAATCATGGAACAAGGTGTCATCAGAATCCTGAGAAGGAAAGCAACTAACCTCATCGTCCTTTTGTTGTGCAGGAGAAATAGGCTCTTGGACGGTCTCATCAGAGAGAGGAGGGCATGCTGATACTTCGTCATTGGGTTCTGGCTCCTCAACTGTGTCTTCAACAATCACTTGTTGATATGTGGTTTGTTCCCCTTCTTCTTGGAAATCAACAATGAAATTTTCAAGGGCAAACAAACTTTCCCTTCTAAGAGTACCTCAAGTAAAGAGGCATCTTATCTCAGACAAGGAGATGTTCTCCTCGATTCTTGCAACCATATCGTAAGCTTCATCAAGCATCCTCGGGGCACTCTTATCAAGGGGAAAACCTAGATGTGCCAAAAGTGCACGAGTAAAGAGATGGGCAAGGTACTTCTCTTAGGGATGTTGGCTTTCAAGAATTTGATACATCATGTTCTCAAATAGATCCTAGAAGTCTCTGACAGTTTCATCCTCAACTTGCTTTATATGCTCGAGTTTTTCTAATAGTACTGGGATTTATTCCAACTGGATACCCCATCTATCGATAAAGGTTTCCTCATTTTTCTCCATAGTTGTGATGCTGGCATCGAGGAGGTTGTCATACCATTCTTTAGAATTGCAACAAAGACTGGCAGAGAAACATTTCATGACCACGTCTTTAGCATAATCTGTGACAGGGTGGGATACGAAGAAATTCCAGAAGTTTCTTATGTGATAGTTAGCTCTGCTCTATCATTACCAGTGAATCCAGGGAGCAAATTTTTGTATTCAAAGGGAATTTGTTGAGGATACCTTGGGATGTTACTGATGTCCAAAGGCTTGTAGTTTCCTGGGTCTCATTTTGAAGTCATAGTTGGCTTCGTCATCAGTGGGGTCACCAGATAAGTTTCTTGAAATTATCAAAGGATAAGGGAAAACACCCTAAGTGGAGTGGCTAGGTAAGCTTGTAAGATAAAGGTTCTTGAGGCAAGGCTTACCGAAAAGTGTCGTCTTGAGGACAATTGACTCAGTGTTCCCCAACAATGGTGCCAAAATGTTATCACACAGTTTGTAGTTAGGAGAATAGATGGATGAAAAGAGGTCAAACTGGCGTAACTGAACCAATCCCACCCACTGTCACCTCGATGGGAAGGTTCTTTATATTTAGTGAGGTAAGGCCCAGGTGAGACGTCCCCGGTGACCTGAGATTTTGAGAAGGCAAAAGGTTTAGAAAGGCTAAGTGATAATAATCCCCCTCACAAGTCACAACCTGATCAGAAAGTCCGGCTTATAGCCAATAAAAATAACTAGAAGTAATAACCAATAAGAGTACCTGCCCGAGACAAAGCAACAATAAAACTATATCTGCAAGCTTGCTTTCTGGTTAGTACTTCATATAATAAATGACTTTATAATAATAAGCAATTGATAAACAATATTATTGATGAAGCAAATCAAAGTTGTACAATATCAATGATTACAATATCACTTCACAATAAATGTTGATGAGAATCAATGTAACAATATCAACACTTTATAGACAGTGCCTTAACCAATCATTCAATTGCTTCAAAGATAAAGTAGATGTTGCATATAGATGTTTATAACATAGAAAGATGACAACAACAATAGGGTTAGTCTAGGGTTGGGTTAGTGATGGTTAGTGTTTGTTCAAAGTATTGGAAGTTTGTAGGATCGAGTTACTCAACACAAAAGGCCTTAGATCAGTGTGCTCCTAGGGTATATGGAGTAAAAAAGAGGACGCAAGCATTGAAGGAGTAAGTGAAGACAATGAAACTAAAGACAAGAGAGTTAAACTTTGAGGTGTTGCTATGGCAAGGCCTCAAAGATGAAACCATAGGGGAGAGAGGCTCAGTTTGGTGTAGAAAAACCTAGGCCTTAGTGCTCTCTCCTCCTTCTTTGGCTCAATGGCAAAAATGGCTAGCTCAAAAGATGATTGATCCAAGACAAGAGAGTTTAAAAGTGACATGTTGTTAGAGCAAGGCTTCACTAGTCAAACCCTAGGGAAAGATGGCTCACCAGGTGTAGGCTACCCTAGGCCTTGATGCATCTCTCTCCTTCTTAGATCAACAAAAGTAAAACGTCTGGGCTAGAAAGAAAGAATAGAGTGTTGCTAAGGCAAGGCTCTATCTTACTTCAACAAATAAAATGGCTTAAAACCTTGGTAGGGACATGAGACAAGGACATTCAATGTGTGCTTGTCACCTAGGATTTGATTCAAAAAATTATAATAACAAATGCAAGAAAACAACACTACAACCATTCAATTAAGAAGTTCTGTAGAAATTCACTTACATTTAACCAATAAATCACATAACAAAACCCTAGTTGTAATACCTTCCACCAAGAGAAATGCCAAAATGCCAAGAAAAAGTCTTCCTTTAACAATTGCGCCTCATAATTTCAACCAATAACCCAAAAATGGCACAAATTTCAGGCCTCACTAATGAGTGAGTGAAAGATGATGAAAAAATGAGAGTGAAACCCTCAATATATAGTGTACCAATGACCTAAATTACATTTTAGGTCATTAAAAGCCCAACAAGGCCAAAATACTAAAATCATATTGTTTTACATTAAATGTTTAAAATTAAAATCCCTAATCAAGAAATAGAGAGACGTCATCCCCTTCTTATGGTGACGTTAGCCCCTTTTAGGGAAAATGCAACCTCATGGAGTGAAATGCTAGCCCTCCTTGGGCTTCTCCATGCTACCACACGTGTCAAAACTGCCAAAGCTGCCTCCCAAAACGTCCATACTGTTGGGTGACGTCATGTGCATCCTGGGAGACATCCTGGGCCTTCCAAGGCCAATGTTCCTATGAAGAGGGCTCAAGCCCCCTAGGTACATGCCTACTCAATTGCCTTTGGTGGATTCTTGTACTCATCCCTGGTACAAATGCTCTGCCTTGTCTTTGCCCCTTGTTGGGGCCTCAACATCCATATGGTGGGCTCTTTATCCCCATGGAGGTCTGAATTGGTCATCTCCCCATGTGTACATGTCCAACATGGTACCTGTCTGTCGGGCATGATCCTACACATCAATAGCTACGCCCTCCATGGGCTCATAAGTCACAAGGATCATAGCAATGTCAATCACATCTCATCATCAATATTATTAAGCACGTGCATAAAACCCCTATTACCCTAGTTAAATGCTCCAAGACATTATACAAGTCTACAATACAAGTTTGGGGAAAGTGACTGGACACCCTATTGGGCTAGTGTCCACTAGAAAAGGAAAGTTCCCCGAAAAGACTAAATCTGAGTCATGTAAGTGGGTGAGGTGGATAAGGGATGTCCTGACAATGCATGCAATGAAAGCAAGGAAACGCATAAATTTACCTGTGGGTGCCTTTGTAGAAGGTGAGCTGCACCTGTCCTGGATGCAATTGTTTCCAAGCCCACTCATGCCTTTATTATTCCTTCATTTTTCATTTTTTCTTTCAAGAGGCTAATCAGGGGACACTGCCCTGGCGTGGTGACCAGTGGCGACAACGTTAATCACAAGTACTTTCACAGAAATGAAAAGGCTAGCTCATGATGAGAACCTCTTTCTCTTGGCCATGCAACCAAGAGTCACTACCCTGGCGTGGTAACCAGCTGCTAGTAGTGTCATACTGCTAGGTGCCCATGGACCTAATAGGCTGGCTTGTGATGAGACTCCCCATCCTCTGACTAGGTCTTGTTTTATTATTTTTATGGGTACCTCTTGTTTCTTGTTGAGAATCCTTTTACTGCTTTCTCGGGAATCCCTAGGCGAAGAATCTCAAGGTTTTTATTTTTAGGCTTTTATCTTTATCGAGCTTGCTTTTACCTTCTGGGCCTTTATCCCCTTATTCCCACAAGGCAAGTTGCAACCCTTAAATAGTTGGTCAACCCAATGCCTGGACAAGTGAAAAGGGGTAGATGAGTGGGAAGCAAGATGAAAAAGTGGTAATATGAAAGGAGCAGACGATGACTTTTCAGAAACCCCCCTAGTGGCAAACCAAAACCTATGGGCACAGGCTTACTAGGGCATCCTGTCATGCCCCCCAGACATGGTCAAGTGGACAAGTATATGATCCAGGCATTTGTTAGAAACAAAAGGAATTAAATGCACATATTCAAAGGTTTTGAAGATCAGAGTGACACATACCATGATACCCAAACTCATTACCTCATGGAGCAAGAACCATCTCTGATACAGGACCAAGTCAAAGGTGATGGATGTTGTTGTTGCTGACAAAGTGGAGGTGCTGAATGGGAGAAAAGATTGGTCCTCCAGGGACATGCTCCAGTTGATCTTGCTCTCGGTACTCCATGTCTAGGATCTATGGGCCTCGAGACATAATCTCCTAGCTATCCCTAAATGTGGGGATAACATCTCGCTCCAACTCGTGGACATGTGCTCACTGTAGAGCGCATGAGAAGCTCAACATCTCTGGCATAAGCTGTTACCTGCTTGATATCAATAGCAACTATTAGTAACCATTTGAGGTGGTGATACCACCCCAGCATATATATATATATATATATATATATATATATATATATATATATATAAGAATTAAATAAAACAAGCATGAGTGTGAATGTAAAAGCAAACTATTCTAACATGCAATGCAGATGGTATAGTACAATGAATGCAAAAATGCCTACCTACTTACAGGTACTTACTTGCTGGTTGGATGTTAGGTGTAATCAAATGACCAATGAAACCAATCCAGCAACACCCCACAATACGTGCCTTTGTGCTTCATCATAGACCAAACCAATGATAAATCAAGCACAAAAATGACATGGGTTATAACATATATCATATCATTGGAAATCACAAAGTCTAACTAATGGAGGAGGGTGGGAGGGATAAAATCATGCCACGTCAATCTCTGAGGAAAGTACTCAATCCACTTCAGGAAGGGGTCATGAAAAGTCCAAGGTTCAGAACATTGACTTAAAAGGTCTGCAAACTGGATACCTAGGACGTCCTCACGTTCTAGAGTCAAGGAAGGGATCGACAAAGACCTAGTAGATGATTGGCAAATTCTCAAGGGAAAGTTAAGAAACCGAGATGATAGACTTAAACTTGCAGTACTCAACCAACCCTCAGACTCTAGAGTTTGCTTTAGAGGAAACTCGATACAAAGGATATAATTCCCAACTACACCTTTAATGATACAACACAGTAAAGTAATAAGAGGTGGCTGGAGAAATATGTCATGAGAATCTTTCTTTGGGCAAACATTGTTCTCACTCCTATCAAAACCTAAGCACAACAATGGTTGATAATCATCTTCATAGAATAAATCCAAGTGCTCGGAGGAGTACTCATCAAAACCCTCAAGGTAAGACTGAAAATCGTCAGGAAAATATGGTACTAGGTCAACCTTGGGTGTTTGGGGAGCATCGGTAAATATATCATCCTCTTGTTCCCAAAAATCAAAGGTAATCTGTCATGATATCTGTGAAGGAAATAGTTAGGAATGATTCTCAATGTTGTAAATGGGGTCCATATCAAAACCAACTATATCCCATTTGCGTGTTCCAACATGGATGAACTCATCAATATCAATTATGTTAGTATTGTCATCATAACATGGAGGATTCAAAACACTCAAAGGCTCACCCATCTCCTCCTCTCTTCCCAAGTGATAAAATAGAGAATCATCAGAATCATGGATAGGAGGGTGACTTACAATGCTTGTTTCTTTTTGTGCAGGAGCTTCAAGGACTTGGTTATCTTCAACGTGCATTATGGTCTTCTCCTCATGAGTCGCCCCTTCATCTTTGATTGTACAGCAAGGAAGATCCACTTCGTTCAAGGCTTCCTTTTCTCCTTCATTTTCTGAATCATGTAACAAGGTGTCATCAAAATCCTAAGAAGGAAAGAAACTAACCTCATTGTCCTTTTGTTGTGCAGGAGAAATAGGCTCCTCGATGGCCTCATCAGAGAGAGAAGAGCATGTTGATATTTCATGATTGGGTTTTGGCTCCTCAACTGTGTCTTCAACAATCCCTTGTTGATCTGTGGTTTGTTCCCCTTCTTCTTGAAAATCAACAATGAATTCTCAGAGGAAAACAAACTTTCCCTACTAAGAGTACCTGAGGTAAAGGGGCATCTTATCTCAGACAAGGAGATGTTCTCCTTGATTCTTGCAGCGATGTTGTAAGCTTCATCAAGCGTCCTTGGGGCCCTCTTATCAAGGGGAAAACCTAGATGTGCCAAAAGTGCACAAGTAAAGAGATGGACAAGGTACTTCTCTTCTGGATGATGGATTTCAAGAATTTGATACAGCATGTTCTCAAATCTATCCTGGAAGTCTCTGATAGTTTAATCCTCAGCTTGCTTTATATGCTCAAGTTTTTCTAATAGTACCGATATGTCTTCCAACTGGATACCCCATCTCTCAAGAAAGGTTTCCTCAAATTGCTCCATAGTCATGATGCTGGCATCGGGGAGGTTGTCATACCATTCTTTAGCATTGCAAGAAAGATTGGCAGAGAAAATTTTCATGACCACGTCTTCAGCATAATCAGCGATAGGGTGGGATAGGAAGAAATTCCAGAAGTTTCTCATGTGATAGTCAGCTCTGTCTCTATCACCACCAGTGAATCCAACGAGCAAATTTTTGTATTCAAAGGGCATTTGTTGAGGGTACCCCAGGATGATACTTATATCCAAAGGCTTGTAGTTTCTTGGGTCCCATTGTGAAGTCATAGTTGGCTTCGTCATCAGTGGAGTCGCTAGATCATTTTCTTGAAATTATCAAAGGATAAGGGAAAACACCCTAAGTGGAGTTGCCAGGTAAGCTTGTAAGATAAAGGCTCTTGAGGCAAGGCTTATCGAAAAGTGTTGTCTTGAGGAGAATTGACTTAGTGTTCCCCGACAATGGAGCCAAAATGTTATTGCACAATTTGTTTTTAGAATAATAGATGGATGAAAAGAGGTCAAAATGGCATAACTGAACCAATCCCACCCACTGTCACCTCGATAGGAAGGTTCTTTTTATTTAGGGAGGTAAGGCCTAGGGGATACATCCCCGGTGACCTGGGGTTTTGAGAAGGAAAAAGGTTTAGTAAGGCTAAGTGATAATAATCCCACTCACAAGTCACCACCTGATCAGAAAGTCCGGCTTATAGCCAATAAAGATAACCGGAAGTAATAACCAATAAGAGTACCTGCCCGAGACAAAGCAATAATAAAACTATATGTGCAAGCTTGCTTGCTAGTTAGTACTTCTTATAATAAATGCTTTCTGATACTAAGCAATTGACAAACAATATTATTTATGAAGCAAATAAAAGTTGTACAATAGCAATTATTAGAATATCACTTCACAATAAATGATGATGACAATCAATGTAACAATATCAACACTTTATAGACAATGCCTTAACCAATCATTCAATTGCTTCAAAGATAGAGTAGATGCTGCATATATATGTTTATAGCATAGAAAGATGATGACAAAAATAGGGTTAGTAGGGTTAGTGATGGTTAGGGTTTGTTCAAAGTATTGGAAGTTTGTAGGATCAAGTTACTCAACACAAAAGGCCTTAGATCAGTGCGCTCCTAGGTTATATGGAGTCAAAAAGAGGACGCAAGGGTTGAAGGAGTAAGTGAAGACAATGAAACTAAAGACAAGAGAGTTAAAATTTGAGGTGTTTCTATGGCAAGGCCTCAAAAATGAAACCCTAGGGGAGAGAGGCTCACTTTGGTGTAGAAAAACCTAGGCCTAAGTGCTCTCTCCTCCTTCTTTGGATCAATGGAAAAAATGGCTAGCTCAAAAGATGATTGATCCAAGACAAGAGAGTTTAAAAGTGACATGTTGCTAGAGCAAGGCTTCACTAGTCAAGCCCTAGGGAAAGACAACTCACCAGGTGTAGGCTACCCTAGGCCTTGATGCATATCTCTCCTTCTTAGCTCGACAAAAGTAAAATGGCTAGGCTAGAAAGAAAGAATAGACCTTGGTAGGGACCTTAGACCTAAGGCAAGGCTCTATCTTACTTCAACAAATAAAATGGCTTAAAACCTTGGTAGGGACATTAGACAAGGACCTTCAATGTGTTCTTGTCGCCTAGGGTTTGATTCTACAAATTATAATAATAAATGCAAGAAAACAAGACTACAACCATTCAAACAAGAAGTTTTGCAGAAATTCAGCTACATTTAACCAAGAAATCACATGGCAAAACCCCAGTTGTAATACCTTCCACCAAGAGAAATGCCAAAATGCCAAGAAAAAGTCTTCCTTCAACAAGTGCGCCTCACAATTTCAGTCAATAAGCCCCAAAATGGCGCAAATTTCAGACCTCACTAATGTGTGAGTGAAAGATGATGAATAAATGAGAGTGAAAACCCTCAATATATAGTGTACCAATGACCTAAATTACATTTTAGGTCATTAAAAGGCCGACAAGGCCAAAATTCCAAAATCATATTGTTTTACATAAAATGTTTAAAATTAAAAACCCTAATCAAGCAATAGAGAGACGTCATCACCTTCTTAGGGTGATGTTAGCCCCTTTTAGGGAAAATGCAACCTCATGGAGTGAAACATTATCCCTCCTTTGGCTTCTCCATGCTGCCACACGTGCCAAAACTGCTAAAATTGCCTCCCAAAATGTCAATACTACTCGGTGATGTCATGTGCATCCTGGGAGACGTCTCGGGCCTTTCAAGGCCAAAATTCTTGTGGAGAGTGCTCAACCCCCCTAGGTACAGGTCTTTTCAGCTGCCTCTGGTGGATTCTTCTGCTCATCCCTTGTACAAACACTATGCGCTGTCTTTTCCCCTTATTGGGGCCTCAACATCCATTGGGTAGGCTCTTCAGCCCCATGGAGGTCCAAACTAATCATCGCCCCATGTGTACATGTCTAACATGGTACTTCTCCGTCGGGCATGATCCTACACATCAACAGCTACGCCCACCATGGGCTCATAATTCACAGGGATCATAGCAATGTTAATCACATCTCATCATCAATATTATTAAACATGTGCATAAAACCCCTATTACCCCAGTTAAATGCTCAAAGACATTATACAAGTCTACAATACAAGTTTGGGGAAAATGACAGGACGCCCTATTGGGCTAGTGTCCACTGGAAAAGGAAAGTTCCCAGAAAATACTAAATCTGAGTCATGTAAGTGGGTGAGGTGGATAAGGGATGTCCTGACAATGGGTGCAGTGAAAGCAGGGGAATGCATACCTTTACCTATGGGTGCCTTTGTAGAAGGCGAGCTTCACCTATCCTAGATGCAATTGTTTCCAAGCCCACTCATGCCTTTATTCTTCTTTCTTTGTTCATTTTTTCATTCAAGAGGCTAATTAGGGGACACTACCCTGGTGTGGTGACCAATATTGGCAGCGTTACCCACAAGTAATTTCATAGAAATGAGAAGGTTGACTCGTGATGAGACCCCCTTTCTCTTGGCCATGCAACCAAGAGTCACTACTCTGGCATGGTAAGTAGCAACTAGTAATGTCATACTACTAGGTACCCATGGACCTAATAGGTTGGCTTTTGATGAGACCCCCCATCCTTTGACCAAGTCTTGTTTTATTATTTTTATGGGTACCCCTTGTTTCTTGTTGAGAAGCCATTTACTGCTTTGTCGGGGATCCCTGGGTGAAGCATCTCGAGGTTTTTATTTTTAGGCTTTGATCTTTTGTCAGCTTGCTTTTACCTTCTGGGCCTTTAGCCCCTTCTTCCCACAAGGCAAGGTGAAA
Source organism: Picea engelmannii (assembly GCA_009831015.1). Taxonomy (NCBI): domain Eukaryota; kingdom Viridiplantae; phylum Streptophyta; class Pinopsida; order Pinales; family Pinaceae; genus Picea; species Picea engelmannii. Next base: position 77,009 of record ML804937.1, on the reverse strand, counting down.
CCCTTAAATAATTGGTCAAGCCAATGCTCGGACAAGTGAAATGGGGTAGATGAGCGAGAAGCAAGGTGAAAAAGTGGTAATATGAAAGGAGTGGATGATGACTTTTCATAAACCCCCCTTGTGGAAAACCAAAACCTATGGGCACATGCTTACTAGGGCATCCTATCATTCCCCCCAGACATGGTCAAGTGGACAAGTATAAGATCCAATCATTTGTTAGAAACAAAAGTAATTAAATGCACATATTCAAAGGTTTTGAAGATCAGAGTGACACATGCCATGATACCCAGACTCATTACCTCATGGAGCAAGAACCATCTCTAATACAGGACCAAGCTGAAGGTGATGGATGTTGTTGCTGCTGACAAAGTGGAGGTGCTGAAATGAAGAAAAGATGGGTCCTCCGGGGCCATGCTCTAGTCGATCTAGCTCTCAGTACTCCATGTCTAGGACCCGTGGGCCTCGAGACATAATCTCCTGGTTATCCCTAAAAGTGGGGATAACAAGTCCTACATAATCAACGCACACAAAGGTAAATCAAATATCTCACTAGTAAGAGCCAACCAAGCCAAGAAGTTGATTAGTTTTAGTAAGAAACATGTTTTACTTTTCTTAAGAGAAAATCAAACTGATGATGAGTCGATAAGAGTAAAGGCATCCCTGGAGGGGTGTACTAAAGAGCAGAAACATAAGTTGGAGAGTTGCTACATGCATATAGAGGAGTGTTCCAAGAGCCTAAAGGGATACCAAAAGAGGGAAGTGGAGCACGAAATACAATTTTTACTAGATTTTTAAACAATGGGCTATATAGATAGTCTGTTCTAGAAGCAAATGAAGTGAAGAATTAGTTGCAACAACTGTTGGAGCATGGAGTGATTCAAACGAGCACCTCACCTTGTGGGTCACCTATCATTATAGTACCCAAGAAGGATGGGGCTTAGCGGATGTGTATCGATAACATAACTTTAAACAAGATTGCACTCAAGAATCGATCCCTATACCTAGGATTGATGATTTGTTAGGCCAATTGTAGCACACGAAGTACTTTACCAAGTTGGATTTGAATCAGGATACCACCAGGTACATGTGAAAGAAAAATATACCTAGAAGACCACCTTCAAGATAGGGTAAGGTCTATATGAATGGTTGGTCATGCCATTTGGCTTATGTAATGCACTGACTATAGTTATGAGATTGGTGACATGTGTATTACAACCATATTTAGATTCATTTGTTATTATATTTGGATGATATATTAGTTTATATCTCTACCTAGGAGGAGGATGTCTCACATCTCATGTAGGTAATAAAGACTCTAAAAAAGCACCAACTATTGGCTAACCTCAAGAAATGTGAGTTTTCTCAACAACCATTGGTATATTTGGGGTATGTGATTGGTGGAGGGGATGTCAAGATAGATTCTACAAATATGGAGGCCATCATGAGATGGTGAGTTCCTAGAACTATCATTGAAGTTAGGAGATTTGATGGGGCATCATAATACTTGTGGAAGTTCATAGCATATTTTCAACAGTAGCTGCACTGATCCATGTCATAACAACGAGTGGTAAGAGTTTCCAGTGGTGGAAAAATCAATAGAAGGATTTTGATGAGATGAAAATGAAATTTTAGTCAAGCACTAGTTCTCACATTAGCAAACTTGCAAAATCCTTTCAAAGTGGAGACAAATGCAAGTGGGTATGCCATGGGAACAATTTAGATGCAAGGATGAAGGACTGTATGCTATCATTATGGAATATTTCATGGGGTAGTTCTTTAGTACCTTACTTATGACAGGTAACTCTATGGCCTGGTTCAAGCTATCAAGAAGTGGAAGCACTATCTGATGGGCAAGGAGACCATCATTCACACAAATCACCAACTACTACAATATTTTCTAGACTAAAGTAAGCTACAACAAACCAAACATTTCAAGTTGATGGAGGTTTTTACAATAGTTTCATTTAGTCATCAAGTATAAGAAGGGTGACACATACATGTTGGTAGACATGCTTTCAAGGCCACCCACATCCAAAATTACAATTTTGGGAACTTTGATGCACATGGAGACTTTTAGCCATATTGCATACAGAGAAGCATACACAAAAGATGAGGACTTCAAGGAGGTGTTTCAAAATCTACAGGGCCATATTCATATAAAACAAGGTGATGGTAAGACTAATTATGATCTCCAAAATGGATTACTCTATAAGCTAGAGAAGCTATGTGTTCCTAAAGGTGAAAGATTACAACTGCTGAGAGAGGCTCACACCTCACATGACATTTTAGTGTTGAGAATAGGGTTTCTATATTACATAGATATGTGTATTATCCCATAATGCAATAATATGTAGCACGATACATTAGAATATGCATATTTTGTTATACCCACAAGCCGAGTAAAACAAAGCAAGTGCTATACCATCCCTTACTTGTTTCCACTCGACCTTGGGAAATAATTTCCATGGATTTTGCGGGAGGTTTACCAACAATCAAGAAGGGACATGACTATGTATTTGTGGTAGTTGACAAGTTCAACAACATGTTCATTCTTGTGTCTTGTAAAAAGATCATCAAAGGACAAGAAACAACAAAAAAGTTCTTTGAACATTTTTGGTGCGCTTTGGGATACAAAGTAGCATCATCTCAGGTAGGGATACCATATTTCTTAGTGCATTTTGGACTACATTGTGGGAGAATATGGACACTAAGTTGAAGAGATATACAACATTCCACCCATAGAAAGACGGGTAAACAAACGTAGTCAATAGGACTTTGGTGCAGCTTTTGAGTGGTTACATTCAAAAGTATCTGAAGACCTGGGATGAAAATATGATTTATATACACCACTCTTATAATAGAGCAGTTCACACTTCTACTGGTAAGTCATTTTTGAAACTTGCTTTGGATATTTCCCACCTTCACCCTTGGATGATGTATATGGACATGAAGGAGGAGTGAGGGAGGACCTCATAGGAGATGAATTGAGAGTAGAAAAAATTGTTGCGAATATTAGGTAGATCCATTTGCAAGTACACGAGACAATGAAGAAGTCACACAGAAAGTAAAAGGCCAAACATATTCAACACAGAACCGAGAAGTCATTCAAAGTGGGGCACAAGGTTTGGTAACAACTAAACAAGGAAAGACTATACGGTCTTGGTAAGAATATCATGGCTTTGTGGTTTGTCCCTTTCGAGATATTGGAGAAGGTGGGAGATAACACCTACATAATTAGTCTATGCCCATACATGCACATTTACTCAGTAGTGAATGTGGACAATTTGAAACTCTATGAGACTTCCATGTTGGATCATGAGGAGGAGTAGGTGCTGCCTATCATAGAGGAATTAGCACCAGATGCTCAAGAAAAGTTGGCAGTAGACATAGTTTTGCATAATAATTCCAGAACTACAAGATAGGGGCAACATGACCTTTGACATATTATATTGAAAGGACAACTTCCAGGCAAAGAAAAATGGCACTCTAGATAGAAAGCAATGACAAATTTTCTTCACCTCATTTAGTAAATATTTTGGGGACAAAAGAAAATCCCTAAATGGGGAGGTATGATTTGGATTGGATTATTATATTATTTTTCCTCTATCTCGATGCTTTCAGAGTGAAAAAAATTGGAGGAATCAAATTGCAGGGTCATTTTAGCGACATGTCCCAATTTGGAAAATGTAGTTGGAAACCATTTGAAATCTTCTAGAGCCATTTTGAGGCATCAAACAACCTTTTTACTGGACCTATGATTTTCTCTGACAGAATATTCCATATTCTACATTCTGAGACCTTTCCAATGGTGCATCAAACACCTCAATTGAAGCTCATATGCAAACATTATGCCTCCTGCAAGTTGACCTGCGTTGTTGACCAACATGGTAGAAGTGGATGCCACATCAACCCCGATTACTCACACCTATGGGGCTATCTACGTGTGGAATTTCAAGAAGATTCTAGAAGGTCCAAACCTGACCATTGATTGAGGGTTGAGGAAGTCAAAACCCTAACTCTAGACGACTACCAGATTATGTTAAATATTGAGCCACTAGGAGGAGAAAAGGGTTCCATTATTTTGTATTGTATATTGTTCCATAGCTGAGAAAAACATGTGAGAGTGGTATTTTGTGGTCATAATAGAGGAGGAGGAGGATTCTATAGCAGTCGTTCAAGCCACAGTGTCAAAATCCAACCCCATAGTGAGTTCACATTCCTTTGTATGTGCATTTTATTACTAAAGCAAAGAGAGTAGAGCATAGGCCTCACCTTCTAGCTGAGTTTTCTCTCGTATTGGGTTTCCCAAGTCAAATATTGTGTTCATTGTGTGGATGGTGTGAATTTTGTGTCTGTTCTTTCATTTTTTTATTTAGATTATTTTTAAAGTTCAAGCTGTTAATGTTTATTCCATTATTATAGTTCTTTGGATTTCATTAGATAAGAGCATAATAAGAACAAGATCACATGGATTCTTCAGTAGCGTGGGTCATGGCAGCTTCTGAGTGACCCACCTTCTTCTTTTCCACTGATGATTGCTTCATTTATGATCTCTCCTTTAGCATATTTCCTTCTGCAACCTTCGCTATAGCTTCCTCATGTGACCTGGAGCAAGGTCAAGAAAACAACAAGAAAGAATAACATCCTTCTTGATAATATAAAGCAATAGCATGAACAATCATCACAGTAGCTCCTTTAGAGCTTATTACTTATAATTTAGCAAAGATTAAAGGTAAGGAATACAATACGAAATGGGGTCAACACTCTCTTAGTGTTGTGACCAAGCATTCTTCCATGGCAATCTGAAACTAACACACGAGGTTTCTCCTAGAGGAGGTGTTAGACAAAGTATTATCACATGTTATCAAGTATAATACTTTACGACGATTGTTATCTCAACTAAAGTCATTAGCTTGTCATGTGTACCTTTGAATCTTGATTAATCAAACCCAGAGCCTTGTCCTCAAGAGTGAGTGCTTTCTTTTCTTCCAGGTCTCCTTCACTCAAGTGACGAGTACTTTCTTCAACCTGTCTGTTGTACTAAGACAATATGCTATCTTGACAAAACGTTAGGTTAGAGGATAAGCTCTATGATCAACTTTTAATCCTTCTAATGATTTGATCATAGCTTCAACATGCAACACTGATCAAGATAATTTCATAACAAATAGATGTATATTAGAATAATCACACCTGGGTTGCATCATTCCTATGAATGTGTTGGATCTTGAGATCCTTCTGGATATATGGTAAAAGATCCCTTCTGCTAAAAATACTCTTTAGGGTTTAACCATTAAACATATGCGAGTACATACCTCGGATAACATTTGCAGGTAGTGGCTCCATCTGGTAGCAACGATAATCATTACCAAAAACTTCAAGAGTGATTGCAACTGGTTCTACGACTGCAACTGCAACATGTACTGCAACTGCAACAGGTACTGCAACTGCAACTGGTTCTGAGACTGCAACTGCAACTGCAACTTAGGGTTTTATGAGGAAACCCTAATTTTTCAAACTTCAAATTTTGAAAATTTGATCCTGGGGATAGGTGCACTAAGCTGAGGCGAGTTAGCTGGTGTAGTCAGATTTTTGAAAATCCAACTTTTACCCTTTCAAATCTGATCTGCAGATTTCTGGATTGGTGCTTCTAGTTTTCTGGTACTTCTGGTACTTCTGGCACTCTGGTTTTCTGGTACTTTGTGAAACTAGGGTTTCACTTTCTGGGAGATCTAGCCACTTAAAAGGTGCGCTCTAAGTGCCAAAATGATCATTGGGGGAGGGCATAGCTTTCTAGGAGGTTAGGGAGCTGAAAATATTCACTTTTTCAAAACCCTAATTTTTGGGTACGGTAACAGTGACGTTTTTCCTCTTGCAAATAATGCTTTCTTCAGGTTGGCTCTGATACCATGTTAATGTTTATGCCATTATTATAGTTCTTTGCATTTCATTGGATAAGAGCATAATAAGAACAAGATCACTGAGAAATACACATTCACAAGAGACATGACATTTATCTTGGGAAACCCTCCAGGGGAAGAAAACCCAGAAAAAACTTCCTTATCATAAATAGCTTGTACAATGTTCAAGAGATAACTCAAACCAATACAGAAAGTCCTCCTGAAGAGATGCGCCACCCTTCTTCTCCTCTCTCCAACTTCTAATTGCAACTTGCCTCATAAGAGAATGAGCAAGTGAGTTGTGTGTTTGAAGTGAGGCGCTAACCTCTTATTTATACAAGACTAGCACGTGTGAAAGGTCACAACTGGCAGGGCCGACCTCTCACTCTGGGTGGGTAAACCCACCTTTAATTAATTCTGGGTCTTCCATAATAATTGTTGGGGCCGACTTCTTATTCTTCCCTTTGTAATTGTCCGATGACCAATCTACAAAAGGGGATTTGGTCCTTATACAATTACCGACATGATTAATCCTCAATGGGGATTAATCCAATAACAATAATAATAGTATTGACATGATTAATCCGCAATGGGGATTTAATCCAATAATAAAATAATAATAAGAATGCTCTTTGCAGTTACATTATTTCAACACAAGTCATAATCTAGATATAATAAATCTGGGATCTAAGGAAATAAACCATATAAATATCCACGATAGTTTACATATCATATTGTTATAAGAGTAAGTTTCTCTAGGGTATTTTTGGGAAGTTGTAGGGATCCATAAATGAATTTAAGAAGAAATTCGTAGAACCCTAGCCATGGCGGACGAGTCTATTAATAACAACCCGCGAGATCCATTAGAGTAGAGATTTTTGAGGTTGGAAGAGCAAGTTTTTGAAATATCTCACAATATGTCTCGAATCATGGTAGCTCTAGAAAACAAGCTTGGACGAACTGGAGAGGTTGGAGTCTCTAATTTTGAGATTAGATTAGAAGGGAAATTGGGAGAAAATGAAGACTTGGAAAAGGAGTCGAGGAAAGAGTCGAGAAAGGGCAACCTAATTCGAATGTTGTTAACCCTTCACAGTCCCTATTCAAGATGGAAGCGAAAGTGGACATAAATCCATACCACTGTGATATTGATGCATTAAAACTAAATCATTGGTTACAACAACTAGAAGTTTATTTTAACATTCACCATATAGATGAGGAGCAAAATATATCATTTGCTAGACTGAATTTAGAGGGCCATACTTTAACCTGTTGGGAAAGACACACATAGACTAATAGGCTGGAGGGAGATCTACTCGTATCTAAGTGGGAGGATTTCATAACCCTCATTAAGTCCCACTTCTATCCTATTGGGTATGTGGAGGACCAATGGATCCATTGGAATTACTTCAAGAAAACGCATGGGCAGAGTGTACATGAGTACACCATCAAGATTAGAAATATGGCCATCAACCTAAGTGTCTCTCCGAAGAACCCATATGCACTCCTCAAGTATCTGGGTTGTCTAATTAGTCATATAGGAAAGCAATTGATGCTTTTCGAGAAAAGGACAATGGACGAGGCATGTGTACAGGCACAATATCTGGAATACACAGGCCCCAAGAAAGGGAAGCCATGTGGTTCCAAGTAGAAAGAGCAACGAGAAGCTTCCAAGGAGGGGAAGAATAAGTGGAAAGGGAGGATGGATAATAAGATGACAACCAATACACATCAGTGCAAGGATACTAGTAACCATGGTAACCATTGCAATATTGATGGGCATAATGAGGAAAACTTCTAGGAACTACATCTAGGGCTGAACCCAAAGAACCACAATAAGGATGTAAAGAAAAAAAATCTTCTAGCCACAAATTTGAGCAATGAGGTTAAACACAACTCCGATGTGGATGAGAATATTGTTTTCACATTGTGAAAGAGGAGGTGAATCTGAGTAGACTTCATCACCAGGAATAGAAGGCATTGAAGAAACTCTTCCACATCAAGATCCAAGTCAAGAAGACAAAGATAGACACTTTGTTCAACCTCTATTCACAGGCTAATCTCATAGGAGTGGATCTGGTCAAGAAGGTTGGATTGGAGGTTCATGATCATTCTAGCCTTTATCCATTGTGTTGGATAAACAAGGATGCAAAGATCAAGGTAACAAAATAGTGCAATATTTTATTTGCTATAAGTGTAGACTTTATTGATGAAGTGGTGTTGGATGTAATACCCCTGTACATGTGTGGTGTAGTGTTTGGGATCCCCTACACATGAGAGATGCAATCTTCATGCAGAGAGCCAATTAATACCACTTGAAAAAGCATGTGAAGTCCTACATAGTCAACACACACAAAGGTAAATCGAAGATCTCACTGGTAAGTGCCAACCAAGCCAAGAATTTCATTAGTTCTAGTAAGAAATATGCTTTACTTTTCTTAAGAGAAAATCAATTTGATGATGAGTCAGTAAGAGTAAAGGTATCCCTGGAGGGGTGTACTAAAGAGAAGAAACATTAGTTGGACAAGATTATACAAGCGTACAGAGGAGTGTTCCAATAACCTAAAGGGATACCACCCAAGAGGGAAGTGGAGCACGAAATATAGTTATTGCCAGAGTCCCCATTGCCAAACATTGGGCTATATAGATAATTTGTTTTGGGATCAAATGAAGTGAAGAAGCAGTTGCAACAGTTGTCGGAGCATGAAGTGATCCTACCGATTACCTCACCTTGTGGGTAATCTATCATTATAGTACCCAAGAAGGATGGAACTTGGCATATGTGTATCAATCACACAATTTTAATCAATATTACACTAAAGAATCAGTACCCTCTACCCAGTATTGATGATTTGTTAGACCAGTTGAAACATGTCAAGTACTTCACGAAGTTATATATGAAATCAAGATACCACTAGGTACGTGTCAAATAAGAAGACACCTGTAAGACCACCTTCAAGACAAGGCAAGGCCTGTATGAATAGTTGGTCATGCCATTTGGATTATGTAACGCACTGACTGCATTTATGAGACCGGTGAATGATGTATTACGCCCATATTTAGATTCATTTATTATAGTATATTTGGATGATATATTGGTTTATAGGTCTACTCGAGAGGAGCACGTCTCACATATCAAGCACATATTAGATACTCTAAACAACACCATCTACTAGCTAACCTCAAGAAATGTGAGTTTTCTTAGCAGTAGTTGGTGTATTTGGGGTATATGATTGGTGGAGGGGAGTTCAAGATAGATTCCTCAAAGATGGAGGCCATAGTGAAATGACTAGTTCCTACAACTACCAATGAAGTTAGGATCTTTTTTGGGACATCACAGTACTTGCAGAAGTTCATAGCTTCATTTTCAGTAGTAGTTGCACCACTCCACACCATAACAGTAAGTGGTAAAAATTTCCAGTGGGGGAAGAATCAATAGATGGATTTCGATGAGCTTAAAATAAAGATCATTCAAGCACCAATTATCACATTACCAAACTTGAAAAAGTCTTTAGAAGTGGAGACAAATGCAAGTGAATATGCCATGGGAGAAATTTTGATGCGAGGAGGAAGGCCTGTATGCTATCATTCTGGAATATTTCATGGGGAATTTCCCAACTACCCTAGATTTGACAAGGAACTCTATGCCCTGGTTCAAGCTATCAAGAATCAGAAGCATTATATGATGGGCAAGGAAACCATCATCCACAGAGATCATTGGTTGCTACAGTATTTGCAGGCCCAGAGTAAACTGCAACAAACTAGACATTACAAGTAGATGGGCTTTTTACAATAGTTTCATCTAGTAATCAAGTATAAGAAGAGAAGCACAAACATGTCAGAAGACATGCTTTCAAGGACACCCAAATCCAATATTACAGCTTTGGGAAATCTGATGAACATGGATTCTTTTACCCATAATCCATACAAAGAGGTATACACAGAAGATGAGGACTTCAAGGAGGTGTTTCAACAACTATAAGGCCAAATTTGTATAGAAGAAGGTGAAATTAGGACTAACTATCATCTCCAGAATGGGTTGCTATAGAAGCTAGACAAGCTATGTGTTCCTAAGGGTGAAATATTGCAATTGATCATAGAGGATCACACCTCCAAGGTTGCATAACATTTTGGTCTTGGGAAGACATTTGCTAACTTACAGAGGTATGTATGTTGGCCTAGAATGTAGGAAGATGTAGCATGGTACATTAGAGTATGTTTACTTTGTTTTACTAGGTAGCCTAGTAACAAGAATCAAGGTCTATACCATCCCTTACTTGTACCCACATGACCTTGGGAAAACATTTCCATGGATTTGATGGGAGGTTTACCAACAACAAGGAAGGGACATGACTATCTATTTCTGGTGGTTGACAGGTTCAACAACACGTGCATTCTCGTGCCTTGTAAAAAGACCATCAAAGTATAAGAAGTGACAAACATGTTCATTGAATAGGTCCGGGTTCACTTTGGGATACCAAGAAGCGTTGTCTCAGATAGGGATACTATATTTATCAGTGCATTTTGGAATACATTGTGGGAGAATATGGACACTAAGTTGAATATATCTACAACATTCCATCCACAGATATATGGGTAGACAAAAGTAGTGAATAGGACTTTGGTGCAGCTTTTGAGGGGTTACAATCAAAAGTATCTGAAGACCTAGGATACAAATTTGATCTATATACAAGACTCTTATAACATAGTAGTCCACACTTCTACTAGTAAGTCACTTTTTGAAACTTGCTTTGGACTTTTTCCAGCTTCACCCTTGGATGTTGTATATGTACAACAAGGAGGAGTGAGGGAGGACCTCATAGAATATGCATTGAGAGTAGAAAAAATTGTTCATAAGATTAGGCAGATCTATTTGCAAGTACAAGAGACGTTGAAGAAGACACAAGAAAAGTATATGGCCAGACATGATCAACACAAAACCAAGAAGTCATTCAAAGTGGGGGATAGGGTTTGGTTACAACTGAATAAGGAAAGACTACATGGTTTATCCAAGTGGATATCGGTGGCCACCCACCTATTCCACGATCTCGAAAAATAGTTTTCCATCTTGGTAGTTTTTGATAGTTTTTCGGGTTCCAAACTTCCGGGGCCGTTTTGAGGCCCTAAACGACGTTTTTTGGGGATTCAGAGTCCAGGAAAGTGTTTATGGCACTCGGTTGGGCAAATTGAAAATCGTTCTTCTCGATTATGCCTTTCCAACAGTGTATCGAGCGCCGCAAACATAGATCATATGCAAAAGTTACACCCCTGGGAAGTTAACGTATAAACTACCCCCATCGGGGCCCACAAACCTTTTGGCTTTTCATCTTCCGGGGTTAGGGTTTGGATTTTACTAATGTTAAAAAGTCCTTTGGAGCCTCATTGTAATGATCATCTTCTTGAAAATGCGAGTAGCCGTCACATCTCTTCTCAGAGATAAGCTGCCACCATTCTAGCGAGTCTTTCACTTTGTATTTGTACAGTCTCTATACATTTATTTCATTAATAGAAATAGTGTATTACTGTATATATATGACTCTTGTTATATTTCCGATATATCTTTGTTATATTGTTGTCTCTCTTGCAATATCTCTGTATATTTCTGTGTTATATCTCTGCTCTCATTTCGTTTCGAAAATAATTCAGATCAGTGGTATCAGAGCAGGCTACTCTTGATCGTTTTTTTTTCAATGCATGTCCCCGACGAGTTCGAGTATAGAAATTCGAGTCTCGAGCTTGTATCTCTTAAAGACAATCACTCTTGCACGCCCAAGAAACCCTCCATGGTGGAATAACATAAAAATGATGGAGCAAACGATTCTATCAATCTGTTGCTTGAGCAAACTCTCACGTGACAGAGGGACGGAATGCTGGAGAATTTTTCCCACATCCTTCAATGCATTTCGATAGAAACATGCACATCTTCATCAAACAACCACTTTGGAAGCACCTCTCCTTTCAAGGTACAAGTGAATTTTGATATTCTCGTATTTGAATGTCAGATAGATGCAGGTGCCCTAAACAAATGGTTAAATATGTTAGAAGGTTATTTCTCTGTTCATAATTTTTCTGATAGGGAAAATATCACCTTCACACTCCTTAAAGCTCTCCCCCATGTCAAACACTGGTGGGAAACTTACTGGGAGCAAAGTTCCACAGAGGATTCTGGAATATATGGGGCCAAGCCGACTTGGGATTTTTTTTGTGGATGCGGTAAAGGAACAATATTAACTTGTTGGCAACTATGAGGACCGATACATGAGATGGACCACACTGCGACAAGAGAGGGGCCAAGCAGTTCCGGAGTTCACCAATACCGTTCATACCTTGTGCACCAAGCTGGGCATCAAAGACTCCGAATGACATTTGGTTCTGAAATACCGTGGGGCTCTACACAGATACATCCAAACTGAAATGGATTTTCTAGACATCTCATCACTTTGGTGTTGCTTATCGATTTGTTGTTAAAATCGAGAAAAAAATTAAGCACCAGAACAAACGGGAGTTTGGGTCTGCGAATCTGCAACAACCAAAGTATGATAAAGACGACCCTAACAAACAGTCTCCCGAAAACCAATCCAAGCCATAGGAAAAGAAGGGTCATGGGAAGATGAAGAAGGACAACGAAAAATGGTGCGATTTCCACAAAAGCCCCTACCACAACACCGATGAATGTCAATCAAAAAAATCATTGGTGGCCGAGATCAAAGACAAGGAGCCAAACCCTGATTCAAAATCTGATTATGAAAATACTGGTAAAAGACAGATCATCGACGCAGACCCCACTACCATTGTCGCAACCGCAACAATTCAACTAGAAGAACCAACAAATCTAAAAGAGGGGGAGCGCCTTTTTCATTCACAAATGTGGGTGAAGGGGACCTTGCTGCATTTTATTGTTGATAGCAGAAGCCAGAAGAACCTCATCTCAGCAGATGTCGTCAAACAATTGGGATTGTCGACAACACCACACTCGCAACCATACAACATCGGGTGGCTTCGCCAGAGACGAGACCTTCGTGTCAGGCCGCAGTGTCGATTGTCATACGACATCTGGCTCTTCAAGGATGAGGTATTATGTGATGTTTCCCCATTGAATGTCTTTGATGTTCTCTTGGGCCAACCATATATGTGGAAGCGCCATGCTATTTATGAGTCTCAACCCCGTAGTGTCATTGTTACTTTGGGGAGTCATCTCTACAGAATACCAGAGCTAGTTCCAACTACTGTCCCACCTAAATAGTGCTGCAAGGTAGTATCTCATACTACAAAATTCAATTTCTTCACAATCTGTTCAAAAGGTGAACAAAAGGATACTGCAACCACTACAGCCTCAGTCCAAGCACCTTCTATCCAACAGAATTGGGTCGACAAGACTGCAACAAAATGCAAATATTCCTTCTGCCTACAAACATCTCTTGTATCCCGATCGATTGAACAAATTCAACCCCGCCAACAACAATTTTTTGACAACCTTCCACAAACCAAGCAGCGCAACGTCTCTAGCAAGGAAAGAAACTCACCAAGATTTAGATTCAACAAATGCTTCCCCCCTTCCCCCATGAAATCAACGCAAGGGAGACCATTGCTTCCTAAGGAGGGAGGATTGATCTAGGTGGATATCGGTGGCCACCCACCTATTCCACAGGCTCGAAAAACAATTTTCCATCTTGGTAGTTTTTCGACAGTTATTCGGGTTCCAATATTTCGGGGCCATTTTGAGGCCCTAAACAACGTTTTTTGGGGATTCGGGGTTCATGCAATTTTTAAGATCACTAGCCTGGACCATTTGAACATCGTTCTTCTTGGTTAGACTTTTCCAACGATGTATCGAGCATCCCAAACAGAGATCGTATGCAAAAGTTATGCCCCCGAGAAGTTGATGTATCAACTACCCCCATCGGGGCCTGCAAACCTTTTGGATTTTCATCTTCCGGGGTTAGGGTTTTGGATTTTACTTATGTTAAAAGGGCCTTTGGAGCCTCATTGTAACAATCATCTTCTTGCAAATGCGAGTATCCATCACATCTCTTCTCAGAGATAAGATGCCACCATTCTAACGAGTCTTTCACTATGTATTTTTACAGTCTCTGTACATTTATTTCATTAATAGAAATCGTGCATTACTGTATATCTGTGACTCTTGTTATATTTACAATATATCTTTTTTATATTATTGTCTCTCTTGCAATATCTCTGTATATTTCTGTGTTATATCTCCGCTCTCATTTCATGCCGAAAATAATCCGAATCAATGGTCCTAATAAGAAGATTAAGGCTCTACAATATGCCCCTTTTAAGATATTGGAGAAGATGGGAGATAACACCTACAAAGTTAGTCTACCCCCATACATGCACATTTACTCGATAGTAAATGTGGAGATTTTGAAACTCTATGAGCCTTCCATGTTGGATCAGGAGGAGGAGCTTGTCCTACCTACTGTTGTAACCTTGAGATATTATCAGCTGCTTAGGAACCATGACAAGGTTCTTAGACTAGAGGGGGATCCCTCGTCAAATATAAGACAATTGGTTGCCCACTGTCACTAAGAAACAACACTTCAACATTAAGCTCATGATCCCAGATTTAAATAAATAAGTATAATAAACAGGGTTGAGGATGAAATGACAATAGACTAGAATTAAAGACAACAAACCCTCTCATACTAAATGCCTTTCCATTATGCACAAAGTCTCATCAACAAAGCACAATAGTTGGTAATGATAGGTGGAGGAAAAGAGGAGAACATTTAATCTTAGACGTAGCAACGAGTAAGGAAGTCCCTGTGAGGTTGAGATGAAGAAAGAATGATTTTTTGGGCATTTAAAACAATGAATCCAACAAAATGATAAGTGCAAATGTTAGGCATGAAAATGAATCCAACAAAATGATAAGTGCAAATGTTAGGCATGAAAATGAATCCAACATTATAACACTTAGGAAGTAACTTGCAGGTGTATAAGAATGTATATGTTGAAGGAACAAAAAATAGGGTTGAAAGGGACTGAAATTCCTATAATCTGAAACTCTTTATCTGCATAAATACTTCAAGCAAAATAAAAATGATAAAACCAACTGTAACACAAACTATGTTTTATTTATCTTGAACTCATACAAATCTAGCCTACAACTTACATTATACAATCTCTTGATTAATGAACAACAATGGTGGTCCTACCAAATTGTTGTATGCAACTTCATTCAAGTAGTGAGAAAAGAACAAAGATGTAACACGAGAAGCTTAATACATAAAATATAGGAAAAACAAGGCTATAATATGAAACTCTTTATCTGCATAAATACTTCATGCAAAATAAAAATGATAAAACCAACTGTGTTTTATTTACCATGAACTCACACAAGTCTAGCCTACAACTTACATTATACAATCTCTTGATTAATTAACAACAATGGTGGTCCTACCAAATTGTTGTCTGCAACTTCGTTCAAGTAACGAGAAAAGAACAAACATGTAACATGAGAAGCTTAATACATAAAATATAGGAAAAACAAGGCTATATCTAAATGAGAAGTGAATCCAATGAATGGTTCCCTCAATGAGAAAACATTTATAGAGAAATCCCTACGAGAGTTTTACAGATAAATTCAATCCACAAAGCCTCACCTCTCTCCTTACATAAGTCATCAGTTGTTTCCTTTAACTTCATTGAATACTTCCTTCAAGCCTTGAATACTGGAATTGTTTTTCTAAAGTATAATAAAGATGAGACAACTTTGGAGAGATCGACACCTGAAAGAGTTAGTTGTCCTGGTTATCTTCAAAATAGAAATTTGTTGCTATAATATTTGCAAGGTATGCCACGTACTCTACCATATATCCCTCAATCTAAGCTCATTATGCCTCCTTGTACCATATCCAACTATGCGTATTATTGAGTCATCAACATCCCTATTGAATTCTTATTTTTCGAATGGACCATTGGAAACCCAAATTTTCCTCTACAGAAACAAAAAGCTTAGTGATCATCAGATGAGTCTGGAGAAATACCAATTGTCGATTTGCAAGGATTTATCCTACATTTTTCATGGCCAATAGCAATCAGGGAAATATAAATTCCCCTCAAAACATGAGAAATGGGCCAATAGCTCCAGCTGCTCTCACATTCCCTGCAATACAAAAGTACCCTCACAAGCTCAAAGGGTCTAGTTTATATAGTTTTTAGGCTCATTTATGGAAGCCCAACTTCCCACAAAGATATGGCCTCCTTTTGGGGTCAAATCCCCCTCCATATGGCCAAAAAATCTCCAAAAAGGCCCAGTCTGGGAAAAAACTATATTAAAAAATCCACTCTGATATAAAAATCAATTTAAGCCCCTAAGTCCCAGCGTGCGCCCCTTTTGCAAAGTTCATATGGGCCATATGGCCAAGCGCCAGCCAAAAGCGAGCTATGCGCTTCACACCTCCTCCACTTTCTCCTGATTGTATGGCGAGTACACATGACCCAAGGTCTGATCGGATGGGATAAGCCCCTCGCCGATCGACCCTCTTCGTTGGTTATGCCCCTGGTTTTATGGTGGTAGTCCATGGTCCGGTGCACCACCTGTAGCCTTGTCGTATGTGGGTATACATGTTGGGGGATTAAATGTGTGCGGTGGTGTATGCATAATGAACCGGGGGCTGGGGCTAGGCCCCAACCCTTTCTTCCTTCGCTCAAAACTCACTGTGACTTCAATTATTTAATTTAGACTTTGGGTAGTAAGAACCACCGTGGGCGGGCTGGTAGCCTGACGCTGCCAAGACTCTTCCCACTCTCAGAGGTCTCGGGTTCGACTCCTGTGGAGTCTATATAACTTTTATAACAACAAACCAATGAAGGGGTGCCATGTGGCAGCCCATGACTGGGCCACGTGGCACCATTACATTCGCCCACCTGGTGACACTTGTCAAGTGATGATTCAACCATGTCTATCACACCTGCCCAATTAGAATGTCAACTCAACACTCTGCCACATCACTATATGACCGTACAACCTGTACTGTCAGCTGCCACGTCAGCACTGTATGGACTGTACAGACTACACAGTCATCAAAATTTTACCTGTTTGGCAAAATGATAAGAATGTGATAACTTTCACATATGGTGTCCGTTTGAGGAAAAAAAATATATGGTTGGAATCAACGCGATGAGACGGATGCAATGAAACTAGTTTTGTCCGATTTCGAGAACTTATATTTTTGAGCATTTTCTGGACCTGAGGATCCTCCTAGATCAATCCTCCCCGCTTGGAAGCTTTTGGACCACCAAAAGTGTGGTATCAGTTGGCAAATAAGTGAGGATACTGCGCCCTCACTTTTCTGGTATGCATCCACTTGGCTTGACTTGGATTTGTTCCCTTCAATCCCACTCGAATATACTCCACATCGCCCCTGTGAGAAGTACAAACTCTTTTGTCCAAAATGGTGTCCTCCTGCAACTCATTCATGTACTTTGGAGAAAAATATTCTATGGAAGGAATATGATCATTCTCTCCTTGATCCTCGATCATAGGAGGCTCATACAATCTCAATTTTTCCACATTTACAACTAAATAAATTTGCATATATTGAGGCAATTCTAACCGAAAAGCGTTCGAACCAATTTTGTCTAAAATTTTGAAAGGACCATAGCGAATTGGTTTTATCTTTTTATCTTCTCCTTGCAATCCTTCCTTGTTGATGTATAACCAAAATTGAGCTCCCACTTTGAATTGATGATCAACTCGATGCATGTCATGTCTCGCCTTGTATTTGGGTTGGCTTTTCTCCAACTGTTCATGTACTTCCCAATGAATCAACTGGATCTGTTCAATGAACTTTGTAGCCTTGTGCACATCACTGTGTCTGTCTACTACAATGTCTTTCCCAAAGACAAAATCCAAACGAGATTTTGGCAAGTATCCCAAACATGTTTAAATGGATATCTCTGAGTAGAAGAATGTTTGGCTCGATTATACGCATGTTGCACATAACAAAAATGTTCATCCCAAGTCTTAGGATGTTTGTTGCAATATGCCAGAAGCAGATGCACTACTGTTCTATTCATCACCTCTGTCTGCCCGTCTATCTGTCGATGAAATGTTGTGCTCTTCTTCAATCTGGTGTCCATAAGTTCCCACAATCTTGACAAAAATTTCCCCATGAACATGGAGTCTCGATCAGATACAATAGAAGTAGGCAACCCAAAATTAACCCATATATTTTCAAAGAACATTTGTGCTATTTGTTCAACTGTGACTTGCTTTTTACAAGGAATTAGAACACACATCTTGCTGAACCTATCCACAACTACATACAAATAATCATGATCTTTCTTAGACATAGTCAATCCCCCCACAAAATCCATAGATACACTCTCCCACGGTCTAGAAGGAATAGGAAGTGGAGTGTATAATCCTAGCTTTCTGTTACTTGGTTTGCTTATTGCACACATAGTACACCTTTTTACATAATTGGACACAGTTTCATGTATTCGAGGCCAATAACAAAACCTTTGTAACTGAGCAATTGTTTTGTCTACACCAAAAAGTCCTGCTATAAGAGAAGTATGTGCCTCCCTGATTACATGGACTCTTTCACTTTCTAGAATACATAACTTGCCCAAATGATACAAAAGTTTGTTTTTAATATGATAATTCAATTCTTCTGCTCTTTTACCATGACTTAAAGTTGCGTAGACTTCTTTAAAATCTTTGTCCTCAACATATTGTTCAATATAACTTTCATGAGTAATTGAATTGTGCGTAAGGATTGTAGCAATTGTACTAGGAGTTCTTGATAACATATCATCAACTTTATTATGAATGCCCTTCTTATATCTGATGACCAAATGAAACCGCTATAAAAACCCCATCCATCTAAAATGCCTTGATTGTTGTAGCTTAGTTTGTGATTGTAGATACTGTAATGGTTGGTGATCAATATGTATTATTGTTTCTTTTCCCATTAAGTAATGTTTCCACTTTTTAACACTTTGTACTAAAGCATACAATTATTTATCATAGGTTGGATAGTTAATTACTGTTGTAGTGAAGGTCTCTGAATGATAACATATGGGATTTATGTGCTGCATCAACACTGCCCCCGTGGCATAGTCACTTGCATCGGTTTCAATTTCAAAAGACCGTTGGAGATCTGGCAATGCTAGAACAGGAGTTGTACTAATCTTCACTTTCAAAGTGTCGAAAGCCTTTTGCTGGCTTCCTCCCCACTGATATACCCTTTTCACACTTGTCAAAGCATGTAAAGGAGATGCAATTAGAGAGAATTTTGCAATAAACTTCCTCCAATATTGTGTTTCCCCCATGAAGCTTCTTACTTCAGTTACATTTGTAGGCTTTGGCCAATTTACAATGACCTCAACTTTAGAGGGATCAATCTTGAGTTCTCCACTCCCTACAATGTAGCTCAAATATAGAAGAGATATTTTGCCAAATTCACATTTTGACAACTTTACAAAAAGTTTCTCTCTCTGTAATACTGAAAGTATTTGCCTAACATGTTGGACATGCTCTTCCCTGGTCCTACTGAAAATAAGAATATCATCTAATTAGACTATTACAAAATCATCAACGAATGGCATGAATACATCGTTCATTACCCACATAAAAGAAACAGGTGCATTAGTAAGCCCAAATGGCATCACTAACCATTCAAATAATCCCTGTTTTGTTTTAAAAGCAGTTTTCCATATATCATGTTCAACAACTCCGATTTGATGATAAGCACTTCTTAAGTCTAACTTAGTAAAATATACAGCATTTTTCAATTGATTTAATAAGTCATCAATGCAAGGAAGAGGGTAACGGTTTTTTATCGTGATCTTGTTCAAGGCTCGAAAGTCCACTCACATGCGCCATGTGCCATATTTCTTTGGCACTAGGATGATAAGTGACCCACATGGAGAAGCACATGGTCTAATGACCCCTTGTTCAATCAACTCTTGTACCTATTTCTTTATCTCTGCATTTTCCAAAACTGATAACCTGTACATTCTAATGTTAGGAAGAGGAACATCCTGCTGCAATTGTATCTCATGTTCAACTTGTCATTTTGGAGGTAATCCTTTTGGAAATTGAAAAATATCATCATAGTAAAAAACAACTCTAACTAAATCATCTTTCAACTTTGTGTCACTATCTTGAAAAGTATCAACTCCGACAATGTCCTTAGCTTTTACGACCATTAGTAAATATCTTTTACTGACATTTACAATTCTCTTCATTTGCCCTTAGTTGATTAGTGATAGATTCAATTTCCTTTGACGAGCCCTTACAACATATTATTTTCCATGTTTAGTTAATTGATACTCATTGTCTTCACGATAAAATATTTCCTTTCTATAAAACATATATAGACTCCCAAGTACAATACCACATATATCAAGTGGAACTACATCTAACTCAACCTCATCTATAAATTGTGAAGTGATAGCAAACTTTAGAACATATTGCATATTCACTTGCAACTGATTATCATTATGAATCCACCCTAATGGATATGGTTTCTTATGAGGTTTAGTAGTTAATCCCAACTTTTTAACAATTGTCTCTAATATTAAGTTTACTTGTGAGCCACTATCGAACAAAGTATCAATTTTTGTATGCATGGAAATTACTCTTATGTGAAAAAGTTTTGTTCGTTTTATCTCATCAACTTTATTATCAACTTTTAAAGACTGAACTGAAGAAATTGTACTAGCTTCAGAATTTTTACCTTTGATTCCCGTGACTGTGACCTTGGTCTCATCTCCCGAATCAGACCCCGAGTCTGTTTGAGCTGTTGCAGTAGTCTTTGGCTTCCCTTTATTTCCGAACTTTCCTGGTTTTAATTCTGGGTGAAGGATCCAACAACGATCCTCACTATGGCCTTCTTTCTTACAATGAGTGCATGTAGGTTTTTCCTTCTTCACTGTATTAGACTTCTTCCCTTTAAACTTCTCTTTACTCTTGCCTTTGTATTTTCCTTCAGTAGGTTTAAATGGTTTTACAAAATCAACATTTACATTCTTGCCTCTAGATTCAAGATGAGTCACTTGCACACACACTTCATCTAAGCTAGTTGGATTAAACATAATAATGGTATGTCGTAAATAGCTATGCAAACCACCTATGTACTTAAGCAATGTCTCTTGAGTATCCAATGGTATTCCCAACAATAAATCTCTTTTTTGAAACTCATGTGTATAACTTTGAACAATTTGTCCCTTTAACTGCCTAAAGTTCCGCCATGACATAATAGCTTGTTGCATATAAGCTAGAGGATAAAATTGCTTTCGTAATGCAGATGTAAAATCAAGCCATGAAGAGAGTGTCTTACCGAAATTTTTAAGATCCCGTTTTGTCTTGCTTTCCCACCACACAAGGGCATATTCTCCCATCTTGAGACTAGCAAGTTGGATCATAGTCTCCTCATCTATGATTTTCTGTATCTGGCAATATACTTCAATTTGTCTTATCCAATTATCTAACTTTTCCGCTTTTAGTTCCCCATCATACAAAGGTAACTCAAACTTAACATCAAGTTTTAACAAAGGCATGTCAGACATATGCTTATGTGTATTCTTTTGTATAGTATGTGTCGTAGAATGAGAACTAGCATTTGAAGTAGAACTTGAAGAAGAAGGAGAAGAAGGTGGTGAAGGAGGAGGCTTTGAAGATTCTCCTTTCTCTTCACTTTTCTCCTTCATAAGAGGTTATCCTAGAACATGTTTCTTTCTCTCCAAAAAATCATCATATAACACTTTGACCATTTCTGACATGGAGAAAAATGCTTTTTCGAACTCTCTAGTTCGTGGAGAAGTTTCTCCTTTTGTTGCCATTCTTTTCTTCCTCAACACTCATTCTATTTCTAAAATGAATTTATCCAATGATCCTTCTCCTCTTCGATATTTGGATCTTGTGAGCATCCAATCCTGCAGTTGTTAGACCTTCCAATACAACCAAAGCTTTGATACCAAAATACTTGATCCAAAAATGAAAGGTATTATAAACAAATTGACATTAACTTGATGCTCATGAATAGTTAAAGACTCCAACCATCATTACTCATGCTGCAAATAAGAGAATATAATAACAAGAATAAAGAGAAATAGACACAAAGAACTTGTTAACGTAGTTCACCAATGTGTGGCTACGTCTCCGGGTTCGCTTCCAAGTGGAGGACCGCTTTATTGATATTTAATGCTTAAATTCTCTTTACAATTGTTTTTGCTGTTACAAACATGCTTTTGATCTGTTGTACAAGATTTCCTTGTGCAGATGCACACATGCCTCAACTATCTCCTCTCAAAACATGACTTAATGCCCCTCAAAACATGAGAAATGGGCCATTAGCTCAAGCTGCTCTCACATTCCCTGCAATACAAAAGTACCCTCACAAGCTCAAAGGGCATGGTTTATATAGATTTTAGTCTTAGTTATGGAAGCCCAACTTCCCACAAAGATATGGCCTCTTTTTGGGGTCAAATCCCCCTCCATACGGCCAAAAAATCTCCAAAAAGGCTCAATCTAGGCAAAAACTATATTAAAAAATCCACTTTGATATAAAAATCAATTTAAGCCCCTAAGGTTGGGCGTGCTCCCCTTTTGCAGAGGTCATATGGTCCATATGGCCAAGCGCCAGCCAAAAGGGTGCTACACACTTGGCCCCTCCTCTACTTTCTCCTGGTCGTATGGCGAGTACACATGACCCAGGGTCTAATAGGACGGGATAAGCCCCTCGCTAATCGACCCTCTCTGTTGGTTATGCCCCTGGTTCTGTGGTGGTAGTCCTTGGTCCGGTGCCCCGCCCGTAGCCTTGTTGTATGTGGGTATACGTTCCATGGGATTAAATGTGTGCGATGGTGTATGCGCAATGAACCGGGGGCTGGGGCTAGGCCCCAACCCTTTCCTCCTCCACCCAAAACTCACAGTGACTTCAATTATTTAATTTAGACTTTGGGTAGTAAGAACCACAGTGGGCAGGCTGGTAGCCCAACCCTGCCAAGACTCTTCCCACGCCCGAAGGTCGCAGGTTTGACCCCTGTGGAGTCCATATAATTTTTACAACAACAAACCAATTAAGGGGTGCCACGTGGCAGCCCATGGCTAGGCCACATGGCACCATTACATTTGCCCACTTGGTGACACTTTTCAAGCGATGATTCGACCACGTCTGCCACACCTGCTCAGTCAACATGTCAACTCAACACCCAACCACATTACTGTATGACCATATGACTTGTACAATCAACTGCCACATCATCACTGTACGAACTGCATAGTCATCAAAATTTTGCCTATTTGGCAAAATGATCAGAACGTGACAACTTTTGCATACGGTGTCTGTTTGAGGAAAAAAATATATGGTTGGAATTAATGCGAAGAGACAGACGTAATGAAATTGGTTTCATCAGATTCTGAGAAATTTTATTTTTGAGCATTTTCTGGACCTGAGGATCCTCCTAGATCACCTGGTGCACTAGAGCTCCTTTCAATTAGCACCCTTCTCTTAACTTGTGGAAATATGAAATAGAGTGTAGAGTTTGGAGCCTTGACAACTGGTTTGACTCAACTTACTGTTTAAAATAATCCAACATATATTACATAAATTGGCACTTGGACATATGGCGTGGCTCAACTTTGGTTGATTTGCTCAGGACTTAGGCATGACCTTTAGCCCTTGATAAGCTCTCAGATATATAAAAATATAAATCTCTAGCTTGATTTGCAACAAAATTAACCTAAATTGACTAAGTCAATTTAGGTTACACTATTAGGCTCCATTTGAGGATAACATCTCCATGTGAGGCACTAAAGAACTATAGACCATGTGCTTTCATTCCTTAGCAATATGAAACTAAATCCCTGCTTACTCTCTAAAACTTTTAAATGCATGAAACCAACTTGTTCTCTATTTTGTGCATCCTAATTAGTCATAAATGAAACAAGTTATCTGTATAGACTAAAAACAACTTCTATATTGAATTGCAAATTAAAACTAATGCTTGACAACAAAATATAAACTAAAAAATATTCTTGAAACTAAAAACTGAAATAAATGCTCAACATGAGCTTATTTGTATAGAATAAATTCCTATTCTAATCAACTGAGCCAATCTGATTAGGTAAAGAGAAACTTCTAGTGCAACCAACCAATCAACTCACTGTTTGAATGAACCTTTCTTTTACCTTTAATTTTAAAATGAAATAAAAGTATGGATAATGGTAGCCTAACATGGAAATATGATCCATACTCACAATAAATATAAAATGAAATACTTGCACTTTTTGAAATTTCTAGATAAATTGCTATTGGGTCTTCAAAAACATGAAATATTACTTCCTCTTGGTCCTAATAAATAGACTTATGATATGAAAACTTTGCTTCTTCAATGAGGCTTAATGCTTCCATTGATTCTAGTTCACTAATGAAAAAAATTGTACTGTCTGGAATTAACAACAACATCTCCTCTGTTTGAAATTATTAATCTTAATCACCATATTCATCATACACTAGTCCAACATCATACCCTTTTGTACATGCTGACATAAAATTATGATGTTGCTCATTGCCTTTACAATTTTGCATTTGCTCACAATGATCAAACCCTTGAAACTCAAAGTCTCTGTCACTGATTTGTTGCTTTTCCTGAACATTAGCTTCATAATTATGGACAATAATTTCTTGATTTGAGTATGGAAAAAATTCTTCAACAAGACATGAAATAGGCGATCTTTAAGAATCATGATCATCATACTTATCATACACAAGTGATATACAAGAAATTTTACTATCAAAATGTTGCACTATTGATTCTATAACTATCTGTTTGGAACCCTGATATCCAAGATTCTTAAAATCATATTCTTCACATACGATTTCCTTTGTAATATAACCGTGAAGATAAGACAATAATAAATCAATACTACTTGATTGATTTCTGTTTGTTTCAGGCATATTCCTTTCATATTTTTGATAATGTATTGTCCCTAAAGCATGGAGGAAACCTTGATTACACACCAGATTACTTTATGACTCAATAGCCATTTGAAATTCGTGACAATCCTTCAAATAAGAGGTCTCAATATGTTGAATATGCCCTTGAGTTTTATCTTGCAAAACATGAAGAAATGTTGTATCTTCTTATCGATTCTCTGATGCCTCTATGTAATCACCTTCGAGTGATATCTCTTCATTTGAATCAACAAAGCTATCTTATTCATTCTCACTATTGTAGTAAGTTTCCCTTTCAATTTTTTGTACACAATTGTCCTTCAAAAGGAGGTCAGTTGAATACATGGTATTACAATAAGAATGAAAAGATGCATGGAAATATTTTAATGAAGAAATACAAGCAACATGTAATGCTTTGTACCATTTTTGAGTATCTCCCTCAAGTGATATCATGAACATCTTCATGAGAAATACCCAACTGATGCATGTATAAATGGAAATCCTTCAAATGTTGTGCATGACTATCATCATCATTTTCTTTGAATCTACGAAGGTTGTCTCCCCATTCTTCTGTGCTAGGCATAGGGTTTGGAAAACCAAGCATAACTAAGAAATCAAAAGGAGCATACCTTGCAACTAACTTAGCAACAAATGAACTTGTCATTTCAAAACCAATGGAGTCGCCAGTGGAATCACAATGGAGTTTCCAGGTGAATAACTAAACAACATGTTGTTTGACCCTTGCCACCTTCAAGAATCAGATCTAATCTTTGTTGTTTCCCACAAAAAATATTTTGAACCTTTGTTCCTCGACAACAACGCCAAAAATATGTTGTAACCTTGAGATGTTTCAGATTGCTTAGGAACTATGCTAAGGAATATCAAAACATACTTTAGGCCACAAGTTGGATCTTGGACCAGAGGGGGATCCCTCATCAAATTGGAGACATTTGGCTTCCCAATGTCACTAAGCAACAACTCTTCAACATTA
This sequence comes from Picea engelmannii, assembly GCA_009831015.1. Lineage (NCBI taxonomy): Eukaryota > Viridiplantae > Streptophyta > Pinopsida > Pinales > Pinaceae > Picea > Picea engelmannii. Next base: position 51,186 of record ML804937.1, on the reverse strand, counting down.
AGTTTGTGATGCTATATTTAAATAAACAAGTATAATAAACAAGATTGAGGATGAAATGACAACAATCTAGAATTAAAGACAGTGAACCCTCTACACTAAAGGCCTTTCCATTGGGCATAGAGACTCATTCAACAAAGCACAATAGCTGGTAATGATAGGTGGAATAAAAGAGGAGAACATTTAATCTCAGACCTAGCAGTGAGTAAGGAAGTCCCTGTAATGATGAGATGAAGAAAGAATGATTTGTTGGACATTTAAAACAATGAATCAAACAAATTGATAAGTAAAAAATTTGGGCATGAAAATGAATCCAACATTATAACACTTATAAAGTAACTTACAGGTGTATAAGATTGCATACATTGAAGGAATAAAAAAATAGGGTTTAAAGGGACTCAAATTCCTATAATATGAAACTCTTTATTTGCATAAATACTTCATGCAAAATAAAAATTCTAAAACCAATTGTAACACAAACTATATTTTATTTTTCTTCAACTCACACAAATCTAGCCTGCAACTTACATTATACAATCTCTTGATTGATTAACAATAGTGGTGGTCCTACCAAATTGTTGTCTGCAACTTCATTCAAATAATGAGAAAATAACAAAGATGTGACATGAGAAGCTTAATACAAAAAATAGAGGAAAAACAAGGCTCTATATAAATGAGAAGTGAATCCAATGAATGGTTCCCTTAATGAGAAAACATTTACAGAGAAGGCCCTATGAGTTTATTATAGATAAAATCGGCCTACGCTACCTCAACTCTCCCCTTACAAAAGTCTTCAGCTACGACCTTTATCTTCATCGAATACTACCTTCAAGCTTTGAATGGTGGAATTATTTTTCTAAAGTAGAATAAATATGAGACAACTTTAGAGGGATCGACACCTCAAAGAGTTAGTTGTCCCAGTTATCTTCAAAATAGAAATGTGTTGCTATAATATTTGCCAGGTATGCCACGTATTGTGCCATATATCCCTATCTCTAAGCTCATTATGCCTCCTCGTACCATATCCAACTATGCGGATTATTGAGCCTTCAACATCCCGGTTGAATTCTTGCTTGCATGATGGACAATTGGAAATCCAAATTTTCCTCTACAGAAATAGAAAGCTCAACTACCATCAGATGAGTCTCGAAGAAATACAAACCGTCGATTTTCAAGGATTTATCCCACATTTGTCATGGAATTTGTTGTCAAAGGATTTATAATGAAAATGCATTCCCATGTAGTTTGTATGTGATTGGGGAAGTTGTGAAACTTTGCGTGATTGATATAAAGAGTTAACTTTTGGTTGTAAGGCCCAGTTCACTGGACTGGCTTTAATAATCGATATAAAATGGTCCTAAATAACTTAATGACTGGTTAACCTGGTGCTCGGTTGGCCCGGTTAGCCCAGTTTCTAGTGTAAATAAACCCCCTGATGATGCAATGTCTAGATATCCTGATTCTCGATTGGCCAATTAAAATCAGATTGGAACCAATACCAAATAATATTTGGCAAAGTCACTCCTGATGGCCTGGTGCTTGGCGGTCCTGGTGACCTAGTGGTCCCGGTGGCAGGTTGAAACCAGATTATAATGAATTTACAACAAGCTTTATATGAGGTTCGCTACAGTGACTTGATGGCTCATTTAGCTCGATGGCTCGAATCTCCTTTTAGTGAGTGCCCTTCCTTTAATTTGCGGACATATGAACGAGAGTGTAGAGTTTGGAGCCTTAACAACTGGTTTGAATTGGCTTATAGTTTAAAATAATCCAACATATATTACATAAATTGGCACTTGGACATATGGCGTGGCTTAACTTTGGTTAATTTGATTAGTACTTAGGCATGACCTTTAACCACTGATAAGCTTTTGGTTGTATAATAATATAAATCCCTAGTCTGATTTGCAACAAAATTAACCTAAATTGACAAAGTCAATTTAGGTTAAAACACATACCATAGAGGACTTAACACCAAATTCTCATGTAGAGTTGATAGAAGACACAGTTTTGCAGAAGAAGTCCATAACTACAAGACATGGGTAACATGACCTTTGGCAGATTGGGTTGAAAGGACAACTTCCAGACAATGAAAATTTGTACTCCAAGGAGAAGGTAGAGGAATAATTTCCTCACCTCATCTAGTAAATATTTTGGGGACCAAAAGTCTCCCTAAATGGGGAGGTATGATCCAAATTAGATCATTATACTATTTTTCATCTATCTCGATGCTTTTAGAGTGAAAAAAATTGGAGGAATAAATTTGCAGGGTCATTTTAGCAGCACGTCCCAATTTGGAAAATGTAGGTCAGAATCTGTCCAAAATATTCCAGATCCATTTTGAGGCATAAAACGACCTATTTTATACACCTACTTTCTATTTTCAGGGAATATTAGATATTCTATACTCTAAGCTTAACCTTTTCAACGGTGCATAAAACACCTCAATCGAAGCTCGTATGCAAAAATTATGCCTCCCACAAGTTGACCTACCTTGTTGACCACCATGGTATGAGTGTCTATGGCGAACTATATGGTAGTAATTTGATACATTAATTATCAATCTGGGTTTGTAAACTTACGAAGTGCCAGAAACAATATATGTAGAATGAATCTCAAAGTGTCTAACACACCATTTATAATGAACTATGAAGAAAAACTAACATAATTGATTGCTAATCTAACAATGAATATTCTAAGGTAGAATTGCAGGTTGAATATAGATCCTTATATTCAAAAATACTCCATTGGTTTCACTCTATGAGTTATATTGACGACCTTCAATTGAAACTATAAACATCATGATTGAGAAACTTAATGTGTGCAGACAAGATATCTATCATGAGCAGTTGTCGACCAGTGAAGGATTGGTGATCATCAATTGCATCAATCCACAACTCTAACAATTATTTGTCCATATAATCAACAACTAAATTGATGGGAAATCAAACATGAAACTCTTGTTATCACAAGCATTAGTTGATCCACACAACATAAATAAAATTATAGTGCAAAAATTGAATAAACTCACGCAACAAAAATAAACTATTGGACAACATATACCAAAGTGAGGGGCTCTGTCTCCCTTGGGATACACTGCCAAGAAAGACTATAGTGGAGAGCTCTTGATATGCAACAAGTTCTTTATTCTAGATTTTTCCTCCCAATTACATTGATCCTCCTTACATTCATACATATGGCTTACATTTCAAAGGAGGAAAATGGTTACAACAAAACGAGACCAGATCCAAAATACACGGATCTACAACCATCACAAACTTTATTAAGGCAATGGAGGTTCCTTAATGGTTGTTGTATTTGTTTGAATAACATGGAATCACAACAACATAATCTTTGACGAAACCATATTCCCAAATTCGTCCACAAGAGGCATAACTATAGGAATTCAGGCACTATAGGATTTCTTGGAAAATCCACCTTGAAGACCCACCCATATCTCCCAAACCATTTCTTGTTTTGGAAATTTTCCTAAGTGTCAGCCAATCTGGGGTATTCTGCACAAAACCCATGCCTTAGATTTTCCTAATTTGTCTTCATCTGTTTGGAAATTCCGTGGAAAAACTGCTTCTAGAAACATGCCACTACAAAATTCCAGTAGTAGTACTGGAATTGGAAGATGACCACTACATGATTCGAACTGCATGAACCATTATTAGCAAGACCAAGTCTAATTCCTTTTAATTAAACAAAAATAAGGGAAATTAATGAAATTAACAACTAAACATATTATAAGCTTGCAATGGCACTTATCTTGATAACTATGAGGGAATATGGTAAGAAGGAACAATGATGAGGTAAAAGGGATGGACAAAAGGGTAAAAATGGGGCACACGTGTCAGTGAAAAAGATACCAAAATGGTGGCCCAACATCTCCCCCACGCCTGAGTTTTTGCATGTCCTGATGCAACAGAGTAGGTAGTTGATATCTTGAAAGGATCCCCTTGTAGACTCGTTGCGACCAATTGAGGAAATTGTAGTTTGAGCACTAGATATAGAAGGTTTTCGATTGGAGAACAAGGCTGAGCCCCAATTGATTGTGTATTTGAATGAGGAGTTGTTGCTTGAAGTAGATTGAGAGTTCAAACAAATGCTACAGTTGCTTCCACAACATAATTGAATACATTTCAGGTTTGCTTATCAAATTTAAAATCATAATTTGGCTTGGAAGTATTTAATTTTGTAGTTGCACTTAGTGAGAAAGTTGGAGTATAAGGAGATGGCTAATGACATCATGATAAAGGTAAGCCGAGAAGATTAGGATGGTAGGATGATAATTTCAAAAGGTGGGAATGGCACTTACGGTGTTATGTATGCTGGAATTGATGTTGACAGAGTGATGTATGTTGAAGTTGATGTGTTCAATGCTAGGAGAAGGCTTGGTGTGCTGCTATTTGAAATATTTTTTATCATTCTGCTGCAGGATGCTACAGAAAAATCTACAAAAAATGGCTTCAAATACATACCCATACATCCTTCATTATGCATTTTCTGTAAATTTCGCATGTGAAATACTCAAAGGGCCATATGGGGCACACAATCCATGTCCCATTTTTTCTTTGTTTGGCCTTACCTGGTTGCAATCTCTGTTCAAAAAGTGCCCCTGAAACAGGCTGCTACAAAATTGTCCAGCTACAAGAATTCTGGGCGTGAACAGTTCAAGAAATCAACCGTTTTCATTTCGGTGGCTATCAAATCTTTGCCCCATTTTCTTTGCAGGAGGTGTGCTGAGAATATTGTTGTATTGTCACTGAATATTCATCTTTGCACTCTTCTCTAACCATCAAAATGCTCATGTAGCTATAAAATTTCTGGAAATTAAATACTATTGGAATAGGAGCAGGAACAAGAAGATCTAGGAATGACTGTTGCAGGAATTCCGAGCATATGTGATGAATATGATGACACCTTCTTATATCTTAGGCTACCAAGCTATACTTGAAACTAATCCAATCAACTATATGTATCATTTATTGATTTATTTATTGACTATCCTACCCTACTTGAAAAAGCAACCCCTTCCTCAAGTGTAGGAGTATCTCCAATCAATCTATGTACGCAATAGAATCACAAATAAACTTGTATCAAAATATGAAAAATATACCTCAATGACTATCTAGATATGAGTAACCAACTGATCTGATTGATTTGATGCCAAGAAGTGGTGAAGAAAGAAGTGGTGCTTTCACTTGATGATTGCCTGGAACTAGTCTTCAATGTATTCACTCCTTACATTTTCTTATTCATTAATATTGACTTGCATGTCCTCCTTTATCATACTCTAAAGATATTCAACGAATTGGTTCTTACATTCTTGAATGCATAAGGGATCTAGATATGCAAGAATTTTTTTAAAATCGAGCTCCAAGATATGCTCTCCATCGAATACTATTTGTGGCTCTCTGATTTCCCAAGGATAATCAAATGCAAGAATTTGTTGTAGATGTTGCTCATGGGAATTTTGTTCTTCTATCACCTCCTAAGATGCAAATATATATTCGATTGCCACCATAATTTGAGAAAGTTCTTGACGTAGAATTTTTCTTTACTCAACAATTATTGAGCATTGTTAAACACTTCTCGCTGGTTGATAATCACTGTCTTGCATATGGATTTACAAAACAAAACTTATAAAGTAAATTTCGAGGCAAAGCATGCGCTCGAAATCTCATGATACTAAGGCCATGTTGTCACCAATACCCTATTGACATGAGTAGTGATTCAAACTAAAAATCTAGAAGACACACTCACTTCAAGACTAACTCCTTAAGCACTTCGCCGACAACGACACCAAAATGCGGAGCACATTATATGGTAATAATTCGATACATTAAAATTATCAATCTGGGTTTTTATACTTACGAAGTGCCAGGCACAACATATGCAGAGCTAATCTCAAAGTGTCTATCACACCATTTTATAATGAATTATGAAGCAAAAATAACAAAACTGATTGCTCATCTAACAATGAATATTCTAAGGTAGAATTGTAGGTTGAATATAGATCCTTATATTCAACAATACTCCATTGGATTCACTCTATGAGTTAGGTTGACAACCTTCAATTGAAACTGTAAACAACATAATTGAGAAACTTAATGCGCATGGACAATATATCTATCATGAGCATTTGTCGACATGATCATCAATTGCATCAATCTGCAACTCTGACAATTCTTTGTACATAGAATCACCAATTAAACTAGTAGACAATCAAGCATGAAACTTCTATTCTCACAAGCATTAGTTGATCCACACAATGTAAATAAAATTACAGTGAAAAAATTGAATAAACTCACACAACAAAAAGAAACCGTTGGACAACATATTCCAAAGGGAGGGTCCTTGTCTTCCTTGGCATACACTACCAAGAAAGACTACAGTGGAGAGCTCTTGATATACAACAAGTTCTTTGTTCCAAAATTCTCCTCCCAATTACATTGATCCTCCTTACACTTACACACATGGCTTACATTTCAAAGGAGGAAAGTGGATACAACAAAATGAGACGAGATCCCAAATACATGGATCTACAACCATCACAAACTTGATTAGGGAAATGGAGGTTACTTAATGGTTTTTGGATATGCTTGAATAACATGGAAGCACAACAACATAATGCTTGACAAAACCATATCCCCAAATTCGTAACTATAGGAATTCGGGCGCTACAAGATTTCTTGGAAAATATGCCTTGAAGATCCACCCATATCTCCCAAACCATTTCTTGTTTTGGAAATTATTTATGTGTTAGCCAATATGGGAATTCTACACAAAACCCATGTCTTTGATTTTCCTAATTCGTGTTCATTTGTATGGAAATTCCATGGGAAAAATGCTTCTAGAAACAAGCCGCTACAAAATTCCAAAAGTACTACATGAACATGAAGATGCCCGCTACAGGATTCGAACTGCATTAACCATTATTGGCAAGACCAAGTCCAATTCCTTTTAATTCATCAAAAATAAAGGAAATTAATGAAATTAACAACTAAACATATTATAAGCTTGCAATGGCACTTATCTTGATAACTACGATGGAATATGGTAAAAAGGAACAATGATGAGGTAAAAGGGATGAACAAAATGATCAAAATGGGACACATATGATAGTGAAAAACATACCAAAATGAAGATCCAATAGAGTGGATGCCATGTTAGCCCACATTACCCACACATATAGGGTTGGCAATGCGTGGACTTTCAAGAAGATTCTTGAAGGTCCAAACCTAATCACTAACTGAGGGTTGAGGAAGTCAAAACCCTAACTCTAGATGATTATCGGGCTATGTTAAATATCGAGCCGCTAGTAGGAAAAAATGTTTCCATTATTTGTATTGTATCTTGTTCCATAGCCGAGCAAAACATCTGAGAGTAGTATTTTGTGGGCATAAAATAGGAGGAGGAGGAGGAGGAAGATTCTGTAGCAACCATTCCGATTACAATGTCAATAGGTAACTCCATAGTGAGTTCCCATTCCTTTGTATGCGCATTTTATAATTGAAGCAAAGAGAGTAGAGCATAGGCCTCACCTTCCAGTTGGGTTTTCTCTTGTATTGGGTTTCCTAGGTGAAATCTTGTGTTCATTGTGTGGATGGTGTGTATCTTGTGCATGTTCTTTCATTTTTATATTTCAGTTATTTCTTAAATTCAATCCATAATCTAGAGATAATAAATTTGGGATCTAAGGAAATAAACCATATAAGTCTAAGGTTTCAAAATAGTATAAGATCTATTGTGACGAACTATTCTAGTGGAATATCCATGACAATTTACAGATCATTTCGTTAGATTTCTTTCTAAAAAATATAAAAGATTAAAATTTTGGGGTTTTATGTTTGGTTGTTGGGAGAAGACAAGTGCCTTATTCCAACTAGGGCTTATGGGGTCAAGAATTATGCCCCTCTTAGAATTGGTCTATCTTATCTTAATGGATTAGGGATAAGAGACTATAACCATGTGGGTAAATTAGTCTTCTATCTAATCAATGTAATGTATGTAGATCAAGGCCCTACAAGAAGGGGTTCCCAAAGGAAGCACCTTCACCAAGAAGATCAACTATAACTTGATAAAAATACTAAATACCCTTGTTAGGGATACAAAGTAAAGATAAAGCAAGGAATTGAGCACTTACCAAACTAATAAGGGAAGAAGGAAGGTATTTTTCCTAAAACGTATTCCCTCCAAGTGGTAGTCTTACCCTTCAAATGGATTGATATTGAAAGCTTGTAGTAGTCTTGAGAAAACACAACAAATCTTTAATGCACCAAAGTAAATGAAGAGAGAAGAGCTCCAATAATTGACACCAACACCTCAATAGGTAAATATTCAACAAAATTGTATTCTCAAAGAAGTATCCAACAACAACAATGAATTGGAATGAGAGGAGGAGCCTCTATTTACAGAGGAGGCTTCACTATCCTTCTCATTCAATATTATTTTCCATCTCCCTAGATCCTGCCTAGGGTAACTACAAATTTGACTTACCTTCTAATTAATTAAGACACTAAGCCAAAATACAATAAAAGATGTGCCACATGTACAATAATTTCCCCAAGAGAGTAGGACATCTCCATAAAATATGGAAGAAGACGAGTCAAAGGTGCAACATCTAGCCTCCAAGGCCTCCAAGTGGATAGATCCACAATAAACTCCTCAAAGTAAGTTGTGAAAACCTCCTTGATGTCCTCCTAGGTGGATTTGTAGCTCTCCAAGGTTGGATGACCCCCAATAGATGCTTAAAAGCATGGGCTATGTGGCCTCAAGAGCTATGACACTGTCCACCATGGGAACATATGAACTATGAACTCCCCAAATAATCCAAATGCTCGAGCAAAATATGTGGGTTGTTCCTCCAATGAGTGGTCAAATTGTGGCAAATGTTTTTAAGCAACATATTTTAAAAACACCATAATTGTGTCATTTTTTTTTTCGATTTTATATTATGACCATATTTTAGAAATTCCATAGCCATTCTGCATGTAATTTCATTGATCTGGTGAAATTATGGGCACTATATCAAAATATAACCGCTTCTAAATCTAGGCCACCCTCAAAATATGCAATGCAATCTTAGATCTAGGGTTTGGAACCTCCTAGATCTTCTCCATGTGGGATGTCCCATCAACAAGCATGATACAATGTGCAAAGTAACCTTCAAAGTGGATGTCATCCTCAAATCAAGCAAGTGGATTCATGATGGAAGACCTCAACATGTGGAATGTGAATAATACTGAACCATCTCCATGAAAAGAAGGGGGGAGCCCCATAAAATCGGCTCCATTGGTTTTATGTGAGGTCTCCAAGGTGAAGGAACATCCTCACATCATGCAAGCAACCTCCACATGAGCAAAATGGTTAGTAGAATAATCCTCCAAGGGGGTGGACCCTCAAATCAAGTGAAAAATGTCTCCAAATGGATGAATAAAGAGAGCACTCAAGGATATATGATGTGGCATCTCAAGAGGGGACCCAGGCATGTAGAAATAGCCCCAGTGTCTTCAAAAATGTGACTAGTGCGTAAGGATCCATGAACTGCCTCAAGATCTCTGAAAGTGCCTTGGAGAAAAATATTCTTCTACACAAGCAGAGATAATTTGCAGAAGGAAGGATATTATGGCCTCCCATAGAGCATCCAGAGTCCTTGGAAGACCTATTGCACCTTTGCGCATTACCATCATACAGTTCTATTGACATGTGAAGGGAACTCATCGAGTCACGTTAGTCCAATTCAATCCTTTCTTTTGTGAACAAACATAATTGATCTTTCAAAGTCAGAACCACCAGCATCTAATCAAGGTTCCACTCTCTCAACACCTTTAGCTTCGACCTCAGTAACTAAGAAACATGCACTTTCTCGTCCCAAGCAATTGCAATAACTGGTGTTTTATCCAAGTCTTCAACATCATGTGAAACCTTTGTTATAGTACCCTTTTGCACTGATGGCAGCGAAGAAGTACTGGAATCAATATTTCCATTTGAAATGCTATTAATGTTACTTTTGTGGCTACCATATCCATATTGATTGGGAATACACCTCCATGCTATGTAAGGCATGGCACCCTCACAAATACCATCAGGTGTAGAAATCTTTGTGTAAACCTCCAAATTGGGGAGAAGACGTACCAACAATGCAGTCTGTTGGGTGACAAAAATAACCACTCCCCCAGCTTCTTCTGATGCAGGACTATCATTAAAATGTTTCTTGCCCGTATCACTTGCTGCTAAAATTAATATAGATTTCCCTGCACCAGGTAACACAGACTTTTCGAGCCGCAGAGAAGTGACACTTGAACAAAATCCAGAGAAGTAACCTTTAAAGAATAAAAGAGGGCATGGCTTTGTATCAATCAATGAGATCGATCCTTCTTCACATCCAGTAGGATGCCTCAACTCCTATTCCCAGTTTAACTCAACTGTCCAGAAAGGGAAAAAAATAATGCGTAAGCTCTGAAAATAATGACCCTTTTTTCTCGGGTGATTGAACCCAAGTTTTCTAGATAGAAAACATTGAAGAAAAGACTTTAGAATTTTCACTTATATTATCGGTTTCAGGAAGAGAGAGATCTTCTCAATTCCATCAAGGTTGGCCAATGGTTTGACTGTTGGGATCATGCAGAAAGATACAATGAAAAAGAGTGAAACAACCGTGAATAGTTTCCGAATTGTGATTGCAACAAATGGAATGGTCGGATTGCTCCAGTATACATCACGAGGATCAGGGGCCCACTTGGTTAACCAAATTGTTGGGTTCTTGCACGGTTGGATCGTCTTGTATGTCATCATTATGTACACCTTTCTATGGGCGCAATCCATAAACTAACCATGGACATGGGTCAGCAACACCATCCTTTATTCTTCGAGCATCAATTGCATTAGAGGAATAAAAAAACGGTAGCATTCCACACGTATTAATTGAGACTGTGATTCCCATTTTCCAGCAGAACCATCAATAGAGGAATTAAAGAATGATGCTATAATTGAGAAGGTTTTAAGCACAAGTGATGGTCCTACTAAGGCTACAATAAGTTTCATCTCGATTTCAGGTTTTGATGACCCAACTCTGTTCCAAATGTTGTGTTTGACATATTTTTCACAATGGACTCACGGATTCACAACTTTAACAAGATAATATTCCCAGTTTTTCAGTCATGTGTTGTGGTTGGCAATTCAAGCTCTGAACCAATGCCTCAAGACTTAGTAGATTGATCTCCAAATGACATCACCATTCTCATTCATCAATTGTCGCTAGAATGCAGAGAGTTTTTCGTTGTAGTTGTTTTCAACCTGTACAAATCCATTTGTTAATCCAGGAACCCACGGACAACAATATTGCAATGCGTGCCTCCTCACTCCCATCTTTTCTGTAAATGGTTATCAGGTAAATTGCTATAGTGGATGGCAAATTATTCAAGGCTTTGCTAGCAGGGGCACCAGACAATGCTTCAATTTTATTAAACATTCCAACCCTTTCGTAAGGAAAGGTCAATTTCCCCTTTGACCCCACAATAACTCTGTTGATGGAATTGAACATAGATGTTATGGCATATGGATCACTGAACTGGAAACTAAGATTTTTAGCCTTCTTCCTTTTGCTTTTATAATTGTGATGAACATGTTGTAGAAAATGACGATCTCTATACCAATGTCTTTCATAATTTTTCTATCAACATGAGGTGTCAAATTGTTGGTGACTGTTCCTCGCAATTACAAACCCTATCCTTGTTTTGAAGAGCTCAAAGTAAATTGAAGAAAATTGAATATGAAAACTCGGGCTCATATTTATAGAAGAGTGCAAGGATAATTCCTCTAGCAACGTTTTTCAAGAATTGTGTTGCTCAATCATTGACATCTTTCGACCTTACTTTACAATCCCTACCTCTGACTTGGGTATCCTTCTGATTTTTCAAACCTATATATGCTAATATGGAGTTCATAGCATGAAATTTTTATGCATTGGCTTGGCTTCTTGTTGACCTAAAGAAAGTCCGCAAGGACAATCTCATTGCCTCTGTTTTAAAACAAATTCCCAAAAAAACATTATGGGCCTGCAAGTCATTCGGATAAAGAGTATGCCATATAATCAGATATGCAACCTTTATAATATCTAGGTATCTCTTAGTGTAATGACCTGAGAGTACATATTGGAAGACAAAACTGTAGGGATAAATGGGACTGTCTTATAGTGAGCAAATACATAAGTATGAGCCTTGGAAGCAATACTCACAAACCCCCCTTTTTTAAAAATCAATCTTGTAATATTTTCAAATTTAATTTTTGAATTTTGTGTTTGCAAAAGATCCCAAAACATATGTTGTAATGTAGATCTTGCTTTTGAAATCACACAAGCATGAGAGAAAAGGATAAAAGACTCACGCGCTTTGAGATAGTGGGATCTTATAGGAGGCATGAAAGGAAGCTCAAAACAAGCAAGCTTGGAAATGAAGCTTGATAATTTGGATGTAATGAGAAGTGGAGTACATATGTTGTAGAAATGACCTCAAATGAGATATTTTCCAAACTTTCCAAGCTAAGATTATAATGAAACTTTCCGCTAGTGTATAATAAAAGGGAATAGGTGGTGTTAGATCAATGGTGTTTTCCAAAAAATCCCAAGGTCATTTTATGCTACCAAACTGCAACCGAGATATAGCTTGCAATCTTTGGAGAATATTAGGGGATAAATTTGGTGTAGGGTATGTTTATGCTATAACACTTGTTCACCTCTTGCAAAATGAACCATAAATATAAGAGGCTCTCATCCATAGTTTTGAATAGTGGATTGAGGAGGGTAAAATAGGTAAACACCATAAGATTCCCCCAAGGCATGTAAATAAGAACACAAGTATCCATCAATAAAATCATATCATACATCATTGTGCTCTGTAACTCAAAACAACTTTGAGGATGTAAACCGATATATGTATCGATGAACCATGGAAATGAATCAAGGAACTCATACCTATGAATGTGTTTTCCTTCCCTATTGTATGACAACATATTCTTGTGTAGGGATGGCTTCTACAACAACTTATTCTGTTGTAGGTTTTTGTGGGGAATCATATTCCCTTTTTCCAATATTTTCCCTAGCTTGTCCATGTATGTTGCTTCTTTTTCTGTTGTTGGTTCTTGTGGGTCAATGACAATGTATTCTTCTGCTCTTGTTGTTGGTTCTTGTGTGGCAGCAACAAGGCCTTTTATTGTTGGTTCTTGTGGAGCAATAATAGGGCTTCTTGTGTAGCAGCATCAATGCTTGATGTAGCAACACTTGTGTCTCTCCTTGAGCAACTTTCATCTTTCTCATTTTCAGATATTTGAAGTGTTGGAGTGGATTTGAATTGTAGCAATAGAGTAAGATGATGTTATGGTTCAGATGGGGTGGTGAATACTTTGGATTGGACAAGACTAGTGATTGTGCATCATGAAAGGTAAAAGTGATGGTGTCCCCCCAAACTGAAATTTTTTTCTGTCCTCGAGAAAAAATAGAGAATAGTAAAGGAGTAGAACTGGAACATAAAACAAAGAGGCTTAAGTGATTTTCCATATACAAATCCATAACATTCAATGAATCAGACAAACAATTAGAAAGAAAAAGTGTACCTGCACCTACCTAAGAAGTCCATGAACTTTGCAACAAGTATATGAATTTTAGCATATTCTTCACAAGCTTTCATGGAAAAAGAAAACATTTGTGTAGAGCACTGTGAACAAGATTTTCTCCTCATTCTAAGAGATCTTCATGAGGCTTTGAGGAAATACCACTTCTGCAACAACTTGATTTGCTACAGGTTCTCATGGAATAGTGGTCTTTCCCTCGTAAGGAATTTTTCCAACTGATTTCTCTATTGTTGGTTCTTGTGTGGCAACAACAGGGCCTTCAGACACTAGTAGGTGTTGGTTCTTGTGTGACAACACCTTTCTCTTTTTTTTTTATGAGCTTGTCTCGGTCATTGGTTCTTGTGTGACAACCACGAGGATTATTGGTATTGGTGTTTTTGTAGCAACACCAATATTATCCTTAGAACTTTTCTATTCTGCTGCCTCTTTAGAAATGGTGGATCTGTGAAGTGCTACTAAGAATAGAGACATACTACAAGATTGGCAACACACTATTAATTGTTGAACATAGAGGGAGTGTGTTAAATAAGATTTGTAGTAGCCAGGTAGCGAGAAAACTCTGATGGGTTGGTAGCAACATGCCCGTTGGAAATATTTATTCAAAAACTATTAAAACTATAAGGGTAGCTTGGCATTGTAAGTGAGCCAAGCAACTATTTTGGGTGGGTTAGGTGTGGGTGGAGCAGACGGTTATGGAGGTCTTGTAGAGGAAGAAGTACGCTAAAGTTATGATGTAGTATTAGTGGGTATATGATTTATATTTTGAGGAAATTATTGACTTTCATGGTCAACTACATAAGCCAAGGAAGCTTCATAAACTTCAGCAGGCCATTATCTTTGACCTGGGAAAAAGAAAAAATGAATGGGCATTCCTTGGTGTTGGAGGAAGAGTATGATGAACATGAGGTCTTCATGAGAAATGATGTGACAATGTGACTTGAAATATGGAATATTGGATTTCAAAATGAATTCTTCATGGGTCTTGTTCTCTATCCATTAACAATTTGGAGAAAAAAGTCTTCTTGTTGCGATCTTCAACTGGGACATCAGTGCAACAAGATTCTAAGAACTTGAGCGTCGAATCATGGAATATGCAAGGCCTCAACATCTCAGGATGTTGCACTTTCATGATTGATGTCTGGAGGACATGTCCCTCTGACAAGAAGTTTTTTCTTCAAGAATCACTTGTGCATGCAAGATTAACTTTCTTGATCGTCCCAGGACTTGCAAAAACTAGCACTTATCTGCAATAAACGTGAGATCATGGAAGAAGAGAGGTGGGTAGTCTCTATTCATCCCATATATACGCAAAAAATTGACAAATATTGATTATGAAACAAATCCAAGGAAAATGAACAAAGCAAAATGCACTTTTTACCTGCCAAGGAGTGGTGGCCAACCTTGAATACTCGACAGTGTTTCGTTGATAAAATATTCGTTAGAGGTCCGATTTGAGTGAGTCCAAATACATATGAAAGTGAATTCAGATGGATATATTTAGTTGAAATAGGTTTTTAAAATTTTATGAGATGATATGTCAAATCTGCTAAGTAACAACCTGCATATCATTGTTGTTTTCAAATTCCCGCCTAGACCAACAATCAATAAATTGAGTACAATTTTTTTGTTTGATGAAAACTTAACGCGATTTAAATTGGAAATGAAAGAATATTCATGTAGGTATCTCCAATAGAAACATTGTTTTATAGATATAAAGAATGGATGGGTCAAATCTTCCAATGAACATCATAGGAAACAAAGTTTCAACGGTGCAGATTTAGGATAGGCAGTCAATATTTAGGGCATAAATTTCTTCTATGATATCGAAATAACATGATTCCAGTTGGGTTGTAAACTAGATTCATAAGTGAATACACCCTAGAAACATGTTTGAAATATCTGTCCATTTATTCTACTGAAAAATTTGTTGTCCGAACTCTGTTCTTGGTGAGGTGAGTGATCCCAAATGCCAAAAGAGTTTGATCAACAATCTGTTTCCTCCAAGTGGTGATCTGGGTTTGTGTGAATGTTTGTAGGTGTATAGTGTTCAAGGTAATACATCCATGTGCCAAAAATTGTAAATGCCCAATTCCTAAATTGTGCAATATGACCCTCACAAGATCCTATAGCACTGCAAAAGTACCTAGAGCAAGAATGAAATCAAACATTTAGTTCAAAATGTGGTTTAATGATAATGGATTTACAGACCAAAAATTAGAATGTAAATTTCGAGGCATGCACTCAGACTCTCATGCTACTAAGGCCATGCTGTCACCAATACCCTATTGACATTAGCAATGATTTAATCTAAAAAGCTATAAGACACACTCACTTCAAAACTGACTCCTTAAGCACTTCCCCAACAACGACACCAAAATGTGGGGCAAATTATATGGTAACAATTCGATACATTAATTATCAATATGGGTTTGTAAACTTACAAAGTTCTAGGCACAATATATGCAAAGCTAATCTCAAAGTGTCTAACACACCATTTTATAATGAACTATGAAGCAAAACTAACATAACTGATTGCTCATATAACAATCGATATTCTAAGGTAGAATTGCAGGTTGAATATAGATCCTTATATTCAATAGTACTCTGTTGGATTCACTCTATGAGTTAGGTTGACAACCTTCAATTGAAACTATAAACAACATAATTGAGAAACTTAATGCGTGTGGACAAGATATCTATCATGAGCAGTTGTCGACTAGTGAAGGATTGATGATCATCAATTGTATCAATCTACAGCTTTGACAATTCTTTGTCTAGAGAATCACCAATGAAATTAACAGGAAATCAAGCATGAAACTTCTATTCTCACAAGCATTAGTTGATCCACACAACGTAAATAAAATTACAGTGCAAAAATTGAATAAACTCACACAACAAAAAGAAACTGTTGGACAACATATACCAAAGGGAGGGCCCTGTATCCCTTGGCATACACTGCCAAGAAAGACTACAATGGAGAGCTCTTGATATGCAATAAGTTCTTTATTCCAAAATTCTCCTCCCAATTTCATTGATCCTCCTTACATTTATACATATGGCTTACATTTCAAAGGAGGAAAATGGTTACAACGAAATGAGACGAGATCCCAAATACATGGATCTACAACCATCACAAACTTTATTAAGGAAATGGAAGTTACATAATGGTTTTTGGATATGTTTGAATATCATAGAAGCACAAAAAATTAATCTTTGACAAAACCATATCCCCAAATTCGTCCACAAGAGGTGTAACTATAGGAATCTGGGCGCTACAAGATTTCTTGGAAAATCTTCCTTGAATATCCACCCATATCACCCAAACCTTTTCTTGTTTTGGAAATCATTACCAAGTCAGCCAATTTGGGGCATTCTGCACAAAACCCATGTCTTCGATTTTCCTAATTTGTCTTCATTTGTCTAGAAATTCCATGGAAAAACTGCTTCTAGAAACATGTCGCTACAAAGTTCCAAAAGTACTACATGAATAGGAATATGCCTGCTACAGGATTCAAATTGCATGAACCATTATTGGAAAGACCAAGTCCAATTCCTTTTAATTCATAAAAAATAAAGGAAATTAATGAAATTAACAACTAAACGTATTATAAGCTTGCAATGACACTTATCTTGATAACTATGAGGGAATATGGTAAAAAGGAACAGTGATAATGTAAAAGGGATGGAAAAAATGATCTAAATGGGACACATATGTTAGTGAAAAAGATACCAAAATGACTACCCAATAAAGTGGATTCCATGTTAGCCCCCATTACTCACAGATATGGGGCCGACAACGCGTGGACTTTCAAGAAGATTCTAGAAGGTCCAAACCTAATCACTAACTGAGGGTTGAGGAAGTCAAAACCCTAACTCTAGATGACTATCGGGCTATGTTAAATATCGAGACACTAGGAGGAAAAAATGGTTCCATTATTTTGTATTGTATCTTGTTCCATAGCTAAGCAAAACATTTGAGAGTAGTATTTTGTGGGAATAAAAGAGGAGGAGGAGGAGATTTTGTAGTAACCATTAAGACTACAGTGTCAATAGGTAATTCCATAGTGATTTCCCATTCCTTTGTATGCACATTTTATAATTGAAGAAAAGAGAGTTGAGCATAGGTCTCACCTTCCAGTTGGGTTTTCTCTCGTATTGGGTTTCCTAGGTGAAATCTTGTGCTCATTGTGTGGATGGTGTGTATTTTGTGCATGTTCTTTCATTTTTATATTTTAGTTATTTCTTATATTCAATCCATAATCTAGAGATAATAATTATGGGATCTAAGGAAATAAACCATATAAGTCTAAGGTTTCAAAATAGTATAAGATCTATTGTGATGAACTATTCCAGTGGAATACCCATGACAATTTACAAATCATTTTGTTAGATTTCTTTCCAAAAAAGAATAAAAGATTAAAGTTTTGGGGTTTTATGGTTGGTTGTTGGGAGAAGACAAGTGCCTTATTCCAACTAGAGCTTATGGGGCCAATAATTATGCCCCTCTTAGAATTGGTCTATCTTATCTTAATGGATTAGGGATAAGAGACTATAACCATGCAGGTAAATTAGTCTCCTATCTAATCAATGTAATGTATGTAGATCAAGGCCCTACAAGAAGGGGTTCCCAAAGGAAGCACCTTCATCAAAAAGATAAACTATAACTTGATAAAAATACTAAATACCCTTGTTAGGGATACAAAGTAAAGATAAAACAAGGAATTAAGCACTTACCAAACTATTAAGGGAAGAATGAATGTGTTTGTCCTGAAATGTCTTCCCTCCAAGTAGTAGTCTTACCCTTCAAATTGATTGATCTTGAAAGCTTGTAGTAGTCTTGAGAAAACACAACAAATCTTTAATGCACCAAAGTAAACGAAGAGAGAAGAGCTCCAATAATTGACACCAACACCTCAATAGGTAGATTTTCAACAAAATTGTATTATCAAAGAAGTATCCAACGACAACAATGAATTGGAATGAGAGGAGGAGCCTCTATTTACAAATGAGGCTTCACTATCCTTCTCATTCAATATTTTTTTCCATCTTCCTAGATCCTGCCTAGGGTAACTACAAATTTGACTTGCCTTCTAATTAACTAAAATACACTAAGACAAAATACAATAAAGATGTGCCACATGTACAATATTTTCCCCAAGAGAGTGGGACATCTCCATCAAATATGGAAGAAGATGATTCAAAGGTGCAACATCTAGCCTCCAAGTGGATAGATCCATAATAAACTCCTCAAAGTAAGTTGTGAAAACCTCCTTGATATCCTCCTAGGTGGATGTGTAGCTCTCCAAGGTTGGATGACCCCCAATAGATGCTTAAAAACACGGGCTATGTGGTCTCAAGAGCTACGACAACATCCACCATGGGAACATATGAAATATGAACTCCCCAGATAATCCAAATGCTCGAGCAAAAGCTGTGGGTTGTTCCTCCAATGAGTGGTCAAAATTGTGGCAAATGTTTTTTTGCAACATATTTTAAAAACACCATAATTGTGTCATTTTTTTTTTCGCCGATTTTCTATTATGACCACATTTTAAAAATCCCATAGCCATTCTGCATCTAATTTCATTGATTATGGTGAAATTATGCCCCCTATGTCAAAATGTAACCGCTGCTAAAGCTAGGCCACCCTCAAAATATGCAATGCAATCTTAGATCTAGGGTTTGGAACTTCCTATATCTTCTCCCGTGTGGGATGTCCCATTAACAAGCATGATAGAATGTGCAAAGTAAACTCCAAAGTGGATGTCATCCTCAAATCAAGCAAGTGGATTTGTGATGGAAGGCCTCAACATGTGGAATGTGAATAACACTAAACCATCTCCATGAAAAGAAGGGGTGAGCCCCATAAAACAAGCTCCATTGGTTTTATGTGAGGTTTGCAAGGTGAAGGAACATCTTCACATCATTCAACTAACCTCTACATGAGAAAAATGGCTTGTAGAATAATCCTCCAAGGGGGTCGACCCTCAAATCAAGTGAAAAATTCCTCCAAATGGATGAATAAAGAGAGCACTCAAGGATATATGATGTGGCATGTCAAGAGGGGACCCATGCATGTATAAATATCCCCAGAGTGTCTTGGGAAATTTGACTAGTGCCTTAGGATCCATGAACTTCCTCAAGATATGTGACACTGCCTCGGAAAATGTGAAATTGCATGAGAAACTATAAACTCATCTCCGAGAGTCCATGTCCAAAGTGTGACAAATACATAAAAGGGATCCACGCTTAGGCATAATATAAGTGTGCTCCCGTAGGTATGACAACCTTTACAACACAAACAACACTTTTATATAGAGTGAAGTGAGAAAGCCTAAAGATTATGTAGGTCATGTGTCCTAGTAGATCCATCCCAAGGCCCTCACATACCTACCTAGGCCATAAATGACTGACTTGGGACCAATTTAATGAACTCCTAGGGATAGTCAGCTAAGCTATAAGAGAAAGGAATAACTTGAAATGGGGACTAAGAGGATAGACGATGACCAACTACGAAGGGTCTAGATCTACCACCTAGGTTAAAACACTTTTACGTACATCATCTAAGCATTGTCCAATATAATCCATGAATACAAGAAGGTCTCACTTTTGGTTGATTAATGATACAATAGTACAGAGAATTGTAGTGGTAAATCTGATCATGGTACTTTGGGCTCTAACATCATCAAGATAGGCACACAATTTGCTCATATGATAGGTCACATCTGGCAAAAAAATGTGGGGTGCACTAACGTGAATCCTAGGTCTAAGAGTTGGGTAGGGGACATGTTCTCATATCGAGAGTGCATGAAAACTCCAAACTCTGCAAAACACTTATTAACATGATATATTCTCACTATATGGGTGTCAGATACAGGGGAGGGGTGAAGACACAAGGGCCTTGCCCCTTCCCTAAGATAGAGATAAATCCATGCGCAAATGAAATGGAACCAAGGATAGGCTAGTAGCACCACACACACACACACACACATCTATTCTTACTTCTATTCTAAAAGAAAAATTAAAACGTGGAAAGCAATATGGTACATGAAACACACAATGAAATCTAATGCTCATGCTAGAGAGCTTATTCATTCTAAAATACTCTAATATAATAAATAAACATGTTAGGTAAAATAAAAAATCCAATGCAACCATTTTATGAGTTCATCAATACCATGAAATTTACCTTTATGCTTGGTCACGAGCCAAAATAATGAAACATCAAGGATTAAGTGAACATATGATGGGACCTTCATCACTTTTTCACCAAAAATTGAAATAGGATTATGATAATGCAATATTAGAATGAAGGCATGTCAAGGTTGACCCGGATTGTTGCAAGCTTCTTCAATCCAAAGGTGGATGTGACTGATGTAATGATTTTCAATGATGCAAGCATATGGAAAATTATCACTTTTACTCATCAAACTCTTAATCATATATGTAAATTAAGCATGAGAGAACCAATCAAAATTGGAAATTTTTGTAAATCCATGTCTTACGGCTAGTTGCCCTTGTACCCGAGGCTAAAAATATCTGCAATAATTCCAAGATTGAACATGCAATTGTTTAGTCAATGTTGCAGCCTCAAAAACATCATCATTGGATGTATTTTGATGCATAAGAAAATCATGAGTTGGGGACATCCATGGTTGGAAACTTTCTGACGTTATTTGACCATAAAACCCCCTTTGTGTACTTGTAAATCAACCTTTTTAATGAGGTAACATGGTTGTTCATGCATCATGAAATAAGTTTCACATTCCTTGATTGTGTTTAGCTCTCCACAAGATATCAAATCTAGAATCAAAATAAAAAGAACTTATATCCCATTTATGTCTTTCAATATGGAGAAGATCATCAATATTTCCATTTTCTTTGTTGTCATTCTCTTTATCAAATAAGGGTTTCTCCATTAGATTTTCCTTTTCCAAGTTGCTAAAGGATGTATCATAAAAATCAAAATCTTGGAAAGCAGTGTAACATATC
The DNA here is from genome assembly GCA_009831015.1 of Picea engelmannii. NCBI lineage: Eukaryota > Viridiplantae > Streptophyta > Pinopsida > Pinales > Pinaceae > Picea > Picea engelmannii. Next base: position 29,562 of record ML804937.1, on the reverse strand, counting down.
AAACCCTTGCTTTCATGATAAGGAGAAGTGAAAGATGCTTGGATGCTCTTATCATCAGGGTCTTCATGAAAGTTCTCTTCATATATTTGAACTTCAAATGAATCATGAGGTGTCCCCTGATTTTCAATGGAAGCATGAAGATATTCTTCATCAATGTTTTCTTCTTGATGAAATGCAACAAAATATTCAATGGAATCATCATCTTCAAGAGAACAATAAGGTGCTTCTTGAGGTCTTTCTTCAACATGGTCATATTTTCTTACCACATCATACATTTCCTTGACATTTTCAACATGAGGCATCCATTCATCACCCTTTTTTAACTCTGAAATATTATCCAACAAAGGCTCATGGGAGGATGGAGAGGGATGAGCTTATTTATGTAAAACATCTTCAAGCTTTAGTGGAGAAGGCTCACCATATTTTGCTTCAATATAATCACACAAGAAAAAGTATGCATCCATTAATTTTTCTATTTCCACAAGAAGGTCAATTGTGGCATTATCATTATATTCCATTATTAGATCATCAATATTTTCTTCTCTTTTATCTTGTGTATCAAGAAAGACACAAACATATTCAACTTCTTCACAACCATAGATCCAATACCTTTGAAACTCTTTTATCCAGTGCGGGAATGATTTTATCTCTTTAGGTTTGAAATTGCAATACCAATCCCATGGATTTTCTCCTTGCATTGAATATGCAAATGTTTTCATCAAGACAACCTCATAGAAAATGTTAGTATTTACCACATAGTTCATAAAATATTCAAGGTGACTTGAATCCAACCAATAATTTCCATAAAAGTTTGGGACATTGATAAATACATCAACATGGATCATATGTGAACGTCTTGGAACACATGATAATCCAAAGGGACAAATACATTGCCATAAATATGTGGACGTCTTGGAACACATGATAATCCAAAGGGACAAATACATTGCCATAATTTTTTCTCTTGTTAGAAGCCATACTTGAAACATAGAAGGTGATGATTTCTTAAAATCAAAGAATTGCATACCAATCATACAAATAACCAAGATGTGGAGTTTCCAATATACCTTGAGGATTAGGAGAATTTGAGTTCATAAATAACTTTCGAATGCTTTGAATCAATTCAAATCCCATGTTATCTTTGTCTTAAATATTTATTTATGGGAATTACTTCTTGTAGTGTATCTCTTTGTTATATTTTCTTTATGTGGAGTCACTAGATAAGATATTTAAATTAGCATTCACAATATTTTCATCAAGATACACATGCAAGATAAATTCCAACAAAATCGAGAAATGAACTTTGTCCCCTTCAATAATGCATGACAATGTTTCTTTATATATTATATTTAACTAGGAACACTTGTGCATTTTGTCTTATCAACCAAGGTTTCTGATGACTTGTGAGATGTTGTACATTGTGTGTGTGGGCTATGAATTTTTAACTTGCATTAATTTGTCTAACATGCTTCTACCTAGAAAGGAAAATGCATTGCTACACTACATAAAGTCCAAAGTTAGCTCAATCACTCTTGGCAGTGATCATGTACTTGAACACCGATCATGCTAACTCTAATGGCACCAAGAAATCACCAGGAACGGGAACCTTACTGCCACTAGGGAATCACCAAGCATGATTTGGGCACTTCGTATTTCCATAAATGACAACTCTTGTTGTTGGCCAACTTTGATAAAAACTAATCAAGAAATTGAAATGCTATTGCAGAAAGTAAACACACCACACTCTTCAAGAAAGCAAATCACACTTGTAAAATGAAAATTACTTGAATCGAAATGCTCAAACAAAAGAGAATTAAGTTACCCAACACATTGTTCTCATGGAGTGAGCTCTGCCTCCAGGAAAATGGAAATAAACTTAATCTATGTCTCCATAAACTAATTAAACATCAACATATGAATGAACAAACAAAAATCTAAGTTGGAAATCGAATCTCAAGCCTGTTGTTTTATTCCATCACAAAATTGGCATTGCTCTAAAAATCCTCTCCCTTGGAATGGAGATGGCACTTTATTTTATACATAATCTTGCTTGAAATTGAAAAATCACTCGAGGATAAGAGATTACCAAGTGATTACAACAATTTTCTAAATTTACAACTCATAACTAGATTGGTCCAAGATTCTAGCTAACCCCATCGAATTTAGAATACCATAGGCTGTCAAATTTGTGATTGGTGGTGTGGGTTACAACAACTTGCCCAAAATATAGCCGATAGACATGAATATGCTGAAATGTGTTTTCATCTTGAGTTGTAGCTATCAAAATGGATTTGGATCCCACAAATATAGAGAAAAATGTGTTTGCAGACGTGGGTATCTAGAAATACGCCCTCTAACGTTTAAAACAATATATCGCATGTTCTATGAATGTCCCCAAATAATATAACACCAAATTCGTGGCTCCTCAATTAATTATTTGACTGGAAGCTTGGATACCTTCTAATTTCTATTGACTTGATTATTTGGTGCTTGAATTCATGGCACTTTTATTAATAAATTCCCAAGTAGAATTATCTCCCACAAATTCCTCCAATATTCGGGTGTTGGTTCCGTGAAAGCGATAATAATAAATTCCTCCAATATTATGGTCTCATAATAATAATCCTCTTCTATTTCTTTGGACACAAACCATCGTTGGACATCCATGTTCCAACTCCACCAAATATTCATAAAATGCACGTACTGGAGCCAAGCAATTTGTCTTCTTGAACCTGAAAGGGGACTATAGGCAATATCAACTTGTAACCCTGCAACAATTTGTCAACACATCATCCATGCCTTAAAGAGTAAATACAAAATTCGATAATGTGACCTAATGTTAATCAAAATTCAATGAAATATTAAGAAATGTGATGGAAAACACTTCGAGCCTATATCCCACACATGAGCATTAAAATAGGCTAATACAGAGTTATGGATGAACAAAAAAAGATTAAAAATGAGGAAAAGACAATATTAAAAGATGATAATTTTGTGACTCATCATCTCCCCCAAACTGGATATGTTGCATGCCCTCATGCAACTCTGTACCTCTGTATCAACCAAGATGTAAGGATTGCAAATAAAAAATTTGCAAAGGTTGAAATATCAACATCTGGCAATTTTATGACTTCACCCACATCTTTTAAATAACTGTCCAATGCTGCAATTGGTATAAATATAAGATTATATGCCTGATAGAATTGAGCCTATTGAGAAAGTTCCAAAGCATAGACAAAGTCCCACTTTGTCTCTGAGACTACTTTCAAAATTTTAAACATTAATTTTTCTCTTCTTCTTAATATATCTTGGTTGCATCCATCTAAACCATCTCCTTCTTTGAATTAATTCCGTATGGACAAAGATAAGAAATATCTATCCCTTTTACACTGCAAGTTCCATCTTCTAGAAAAGCACATTTTCAAAACATCAAGAGTAGCTTTAGTATCTAACCACAAGAGATAGTAAAGCTTTGGGTATGCTTGACTTGAAACATCAGAACTTGTCCTATATTGTGAACATTCAATGCTCATTCTTCCCAACATAAACTACAATAACTTTGTTCTTAATGATGGTAA